>JARYGA010051510.1:0-31572 GCA_030545235.1 Helianthus tuberosus
CTGAAGTTGATCAGTTCTATACTCGTTTCCCTCCGAGAACAGTATTTTGTCCTTTTGATTCTTCACTTAAAAGTGATTCGGTATCCTCTGTTTGGGTCTGTTTTCCGGCTGCACCGTTCCAAATTGGCTATTCCTACCCCTTCCCAGAGTTCACCCAACGGTTCTTCACATTGACTAGCCTGTGCTACAACCAGGTGATGCCGATGCTGTGGAGGGTGTTATACACTCTTAAGCAGATCATACGTGATGAAGGATTGGATTTCAATTATTCTGAACTCTCACGCCTGTACAATCTTGTATCTCAAAGATCCTATAGATTTCTATTCAAAATCCAAACCTCAGCAGCCACTCCCACTCCTCAAAACCACCAAAACGATACCTCCTGGAGGAACCCGTTCTTCTTTGTGAGGAGAGAAACTATTCCTTTAGGGAATACCCATCCAAAAAAAAGTGGACTTTGAAGGGTAGGATATAGGATCCTTAGGTTAGGACTGTAGAGAGTCCCTCTCTTTTTTATGAGGATAACTGATCCTGTTTTATTTACTTGTGCAGTAAGAAATTTCTCCTCTCTTGTTGATTAGCCTGGAACTGAACAAAGATTATCTGCATTTTAGGCATTAGACTTAACTGTTAGAACATTCAAGCCAAAAGCAAAGGATTTAGAAGATACCACATCCACCTCATTCACAATGTCAAGTAAGTACTCATGTATAAACAAATAAAATAAAATTAAAGTTAAAGGATCATGAATACTTATCTTTATGTTGTCCAAATAGGTGCTCCTAGATCCGCATCCAAGTCTGCTTCAAAATTTGATCTGGGCAATACTAACAGCATGATCTCCCCTCGTTCAATCATGGGAGAGCTGGCCAATGGCCAAAGCCAACCAGAACCCAAGGTTATGACCACCCGTGCTAAAACTGAATCCAAAAGTAAGAAACCATCAGACCCTGAGGAGGATAGCTTCTAAATCGAGCGCCAGTTCCATGAGTTCATCACCGAGGTAAGGATCCTTGATCCTCATTTTTGTTTCTGACTGCTGTTAAGGATCACTGGTCCTGAGTTCTTGTTCTTGTAACCTGCAGAGATTTGTTCGCCTTAAAGCCCTCCAAGACAAGAGTCTTGCACAAGCTGAAGAAGAGATAGCTGATCTTCGTTCCATTGCTGCTGCTAAGGACAAGAAGATTGCTCAACTGGAGAAGGAGGTCAATGGCTTGGAGAAAAAGGATCATGGTGGCAGAGATACAGGCCAACAAGGTTGAACTAGAGGCTGCTGAAGAAGCCAAGGTCTGCGATGCCCGCACTGTTCTTCAAGCTAGGATCAAGACAGCTCAGGAGGCTATGGACCCTGCGTTCGACAGCTCTGCTTGGGACATTGCTGGATGGAAGCTGGCTCTCCTAAACCTAGGTGGTGATGGCGACGTGGACGAGGTGATGCCTTTGGAAGCAGGACCAAGCGGGTTGAAGGATCAGAAGGAGGCTGGTGGAGAAGCTGGTGGTGATGAAGCAGCAGGTGGTGATGAAGCAGCAGGTGGTGAAGCTGCAACAGTGGCCAATGAAGGATGTTTATGCCTAGGCCTGAGCCCACTTTTTAATGGTTTTTGTTTTGCTGATGTTTATATCGAATTTTGGATTGTCAAAAATATATCAATTCTCTAAAGTTACTCTAGAAAATATGAGAAGTTATATGACCAAGGATCATATATCCTGAATTAAATGGTCTAGGGTGTAATCAACGATGTAAATAAACTAAGGATAAAACATGCCAGAGAATCCAAGTTAGGATCCAATATCCTTAAGACTTACAATTGCATAAACAGACCAGAGAAATCAGTTAAGGTTTAAGGATTCGGGATCCTTATTTGCGAACCTTTAAAGCTTCAAGAATCTGTAAAAAAGAACTTGGGGCTAAGCCAAATATCCTGGGGATAAACCCATCATAACTGGGGACAAGTCCATATAAACTGGGGACACGCCTAAATAAACTGGGGACAAGCCCAAAATACTTATGATACTGGGGTTTGGGCTAACTGGCGACTAACCCAACTTATGTGACATGAAAATGCCAAAACCTTATCTAATGTGAAAACATTAGAAACCTTAGGATAACGGATGTATGGTACGTCTACCGTTATACTTGAGATCCTACATATGGCTAACAACAATGAAATTGTCAGCCACTAAGCGTGTACTGGTCCCATTGCCTCGAACCATACTTGGATAAACGTGCGCTACTGGCGGAGTGTCAAAACCCAATTTGTGTGAAAGGTGAAAACCTATAAACCTTAGAAGGTATAAGATAGCTTAAGCTGGGGGAAACCCCAAATAATTTGGAGAGATGGCCAACTCCTTAATCCTCTATGAAAAATATTAAAAACTGACGTGATGTCGTGGTCACAATCAAATTTAATCCAAATACTACTAATAGCTAGCGGTAAGTGGGTATCAAACACAGGGAGTTTGAGGAAAATGTGCTATTTAAAAGTTTCTCTAAGTTAACTAAAATTAAACTAATTGCAATGAAAGTAAAATTCAAGAGTTGGTTCGTTTGATTTTAAAACTAAGATTACTAGTATAATTGCAAAAATAGAAGTTTGGTTTATAAACAATTTAGAGACAAATGACCATCTTTAGTTTTCGGTTTGCTTTGACATTTATGCTATCATTCACTAGAAAGAACTACATAAACATAGTTCATGTGTGATTACTTGTTATGATAAAAGGGAACTAAGTACTCAGATTCCTAGAATGTGAGGTTGTTACCCGATGACCAATCAATCATTACCCAATCCTAATTCTACCCATGATATCTCGATTGCCAACGGCACCAAGAACGTATGGTTTCAAATTAGATTAACATAACAATCAACAATTTACAAGCAAATAAACACACACCATAATAAACAAAACATAGATTAAGTTTATCATTCTAGAAATACGAAATCAAAGCATAAAGTCTAATACAAACCTTCAACCAAAGATAGTCATCAAGAGTTTAGCCACTCATGGCCCGAACAAACATCATCAACAAAGTCTTATTGTTCAAAAGCAAATTCAACATAAAAACAATGATTAACCAATGTCTTGAAGCACCAAGAACACCCAAAATTCGTCTCCAAAGTGAATGTAACCGACTGAGAATGATTGGAACCCATAAGACACCTTAAAATGGCCATTAAATGCATGAGTTACAACCTTGGTTCGCTCAGCGCCGTAAGCTACGCTGCCTGCCGTAGCTTACGACGGCCAGGATGGGTCAAACAGTCAACACAGGGTCGTAACCTACGGCCCCCACCGTAGGCTACGGCGATCATTGAAACATTACGCCCCCCAAAGAACTGGGCTACAGTGGATCTTTGTGCATAAACTAGGCACCGTAACCTACGACGCCGTCTGGGCCACTTCCTTGTTTTCACTAGCAAATTCTTCTCTCTATAAATTTATCTTTTGCACATCCTGAGCTCCTCTCCAAACACCATAAAATCCTTCTGTTATGCTTCAATAGACCTGCAAACCAAATATATCGTAGTTACCCAATTCCAACCATTTAACCGTATAAAGTATAAGATGTACGTGTAGTTATATCGTTTAAGGGTTATCCTACAGACCACCCGTCAAAAACTCTACAAAAGCTTAAAACTTGATAAAAATGGATGTTAAATGATTAACATCCTTCCCTTATAATGAATAATAAGTATGAAATGAAAGAGAGTGAAAGTACGAAGTTACCAAAGTAAGGATCTTATATCCTTCGAGGATCCTTGATCCTGGGTCAGAATATTGGAGTCTCTCAGGATTCCTGATCCTTCTTACATGAAGTGTTTCTTCAGATGAACAACATTCAAAGCTCTTGGTAAGAGATCACCATCCTATGCCCCCTTTCTAGCTTCTGCTTCTATCAAATAGGGGCCTTCCCATTTTGGTGCTAATTTACCATCAGCTGGATTTTTAGTGTTCTGGAATGCTTTCCTTAGCACCAAATCACCAACTTGAAATCTCCTGATCCTGACATTCTTGTTGTATGCTCCAGCCATTCTTTGTTGATAGCTAGCCATCCTTATTCTTGCTAAATTTAGAGAGAAATGACCATCTTTAGTTTCCGGTTTGCTTTGACATTTATGCTATCATTAACTAGAAAGAACTACATAGACATAGTTCATGTGTGATTACTTGTTATGATAAAAGGGAACTAAGTACTCAGATTCCTAGAATGTGAGGTTGTTACCCGATGACCAATCAATCATTACCCAATCCTTATTCTACCCATGATATCTCGATTGCCAACGGCACCAAGAACGTATGGTTTCAAATTAGATTAACAGAACAATTAACAATTTACAAGCAAATAAACACACACCATAATAAACAAAACATAGATTAAGTTTATCATTCTAGAAATACGAAATCAAAGCATAAAGTCTAATACAAACCTTCAACCAAAGATAGTCATCAAGAGTTTAGCCACTCATGGCCCGAACAAACATCATCAACAAAGTCGTAATGTTCAAAAGAAAATTCAACATAAAAACAATGATTAACCAATGTCTTCAAGCACCAAGAACACCCAAAATTCGTCTCCAAAGTGAATGTAACCGACTGAGAATGATTGGAACCCATAAGACACCTTAAAATGGCCATTAAATGCATGAGTTACAACTTTGGTTCGCTCAGCGCCGTAAGCTACGCTGCCTGCCGTAGCTTACGGCGGCCAGGATGGGTCAAACAGTCAACACAGGGCCGTAACCTACGGCCCCCACCGTAGGCTACGGTGATCATTGAAACATTACGCCCCCAAGGAACTGGGCTACGGTGGATCTTTGTGCATAAACTAGGCACCGTAACCTACGGCGCCAGCCGTAGGCTACGGCGCTGTCTGGGCCTCTTCCTTGTTTTCACTAGCAAATTCTTCTCTCTATAAATTTATCTTTTGCACATCCCGAGCTCCTCTCCAAACACCATAAAATCCTTCTTTTATGCTTCAATAGACCTGCAAACCAAATATATTGTAGTTACCTAATTCCAACCATTTAACCGTATAAAGTATAAGATGTGCGTATAGTTAGATCGTTTAAGGGTTGTCCTACGGACCACCAGTCACATCCCCACACTTACCCATTGCTTGTGCCAAGCAAACCATTCAAAAACCATTCTCAACTTACAAGCGATCACAATGCAAACCAAGCTAAAACATATTGTCCTTTTACTAACCTTTTATCACACCACACGACACCTCCCTCACAATATCTCTCGGTGACAAAGAATATTAGCAACATTTTGCTAAAACACTCAATGCAAATGTGTGATTGTGCGACAATAAGCTTGTATACAAATCAAGCTCCTCCTATCAAATATTTAGCATACTTATGAATCAAAAAGACTTATGGGTTGTAACGGGGCTATGTGTAAAGGTAGGAAAATGGTGGGATATATATGCAAGTAGCTAATTGATTCAACCCGGTTTTATTTCTAATACTAAACAAAGCATCAACTATATACACAACATCATCAACTACTATCGCAACTAAATCCTTCATTTTGTATTTTTCTCATTTTTTTTTGTTTTTTTAACATAGAAACTCAACAAAATATATACAAGAACATCAACAATCACAAACTAAACTCCTAAACCGAGTCGTCTCAATAGGTAAATTTTTGTGAGAAAATGGCTTGGGTCACAACCGAATGGCATAAGGCTCAAATATGGTTTACTAAAGACCAAACCCCCTCCCCTCACAATACCAAGCTCATATATGTAACGTATGAGGTCCAACCCCCCAATCCCACACTCTCACACATCCAGACGAGGCTACCTAAAAGTCCCTATCATTTTCACAAGCATGCTAATCCTAGGCTTCAACAAGTATTCGTACACAAGTTTTATTAACACAGATCACACACCGCCACTCAAAACAAAGAAAGAATCTCTACTAATCATGTGTGGCCCAAAAACTCACCAAGAAATGACTAGAAAGGGTGTCGGTGTGTCATGCGGAACAATATCAAGTTTTCAAATTTCAAAAATTTTTCGCTTGGCTTAATAATTTTTTTTAAATTCTCAAAATTTTCCCCTCATCCCCACACTTGGGATACATTGTCCCAATGTATGGTTTTGAAGGGAAGATCGCTTTCAACAAAAACACCAACATTTGCTTATACTCTCAAACCACAAATTTCTTTTTGTATTTTTTTATAAAATTAAAATCACACCACCAACTAGCACATCCCATAAATCATCAAACACACAAACACCACCCAACCACCCAACCTCCCAACCATAACATAAGACATCAAAATATACACAAATATACAAAATGGAGCAAGATACGACCTGGTTAATAGTACTTTGTCAACGGAGGCCCAAAGATAGATGTCATCATCTGCGCAAATCCTCCAAATCCAAATGCTCCGCTACTGTTGCTGCCTTGATCGCCCTCTTGACTCGTTTGTTGATGACCCATGGTGTGTGGATCCACCCATTGAGAATGGTACAATGGTGGGATACGTCACACTACCATCATATGGAGGCAATGTGGAATAATCCACAATCGGTGGGTCCGGAACAACCGGCTGACCCGCATGCCACTGGTCATGCATCCTTCTCTGACGATCATCTAAGTAACGGTTGTTCACTTCTTCATGGTGGGCATACATGTGAGCTTGGTTCCATTGCTCCTGCCTATCACAGCTCTGTTTAAGAGCCCTTTCCATGCTAGCCCCCATATAGGTTTGTTGATCAAAAAGCATTTGGTTGGGTTCGGACCAATCACCAAAAGTCGGCGCCCCCCATCTCTACATCAACCGTGAACGTATCCTCACGGTAATTATCATCACCACTAACCTCTTCATCACTCGTCTCAGGCTCATCGGCCTCACCCGGTCTTAGTGGACGAGCATCCACCTTCAATGCTCTCCACCCCTTCCCATCAGTCTTCAACTTGTGGTACCTTTCCGACTCTTTGTATTCCCATCCCAACCCTAAGTGTTGAATATCAAATGGTTTGAACCTTTTGTACGAGCCTTTGTCTTCAGCTCCAATCGCCCCATACTTCTTCAACAATGCCGTAATCAATCGGCAATGGGGAACAATCTTTCTCTCGCCGCTATTTCGCCCGAGCCAAATATTATTCAACTCTAAGAACCGAAATGGGACCATTGGTGACCCATGCATCAACATGTATAAAACCGGCACCTCCTGGAATCTAACATCCATTTTATCACCCCGCCGCGGAATAACATTGTGTTGCTTCAATCTTCAAATTTCTTCTCAACAACTTCCCGTGTGTAGTACCCGGGATAAAGAGGTAATCGAGCATGTGTTGCCATTGGGGATGTTTTTCGGGTTCGTGGTAAAGATCTTTTAGGCTTGGATAAATGTATTGATTAGATGGCTGACTATCAAACTTTTTAATGCGGCGTAAGGAATCGTATGACATCTCAACTTTCACCCCGTTAACCGTTCCAATGAGTTTCATCTTATTTGGGGCCTTGAACGGAGGACATTCAAGCGTGGCCATCCATTCTTGAATTTGTTGATCATACATTGTCTTGACCTCGTTGTCATAACATTTAAGAGCCTCCTCCCAACCCAAAGCCCTGAACTTATCCGTTATCCCAAAAGGCCCGAAATCCACTTCTCGAATCTCTTTCTCACATATGAAGGCTTTTTTCCGTTGTTGCAACTTATTCATTTGTTCATGAAACAAATCAGTTCGCCACTCCTCGGGTTGCTCAAGTAAAGACCCAGATGTCCAATCCGGCTTTGGACCCCTAGGAGGAGCATCTTCTTCCGAATCCGAATCACCAACCCGAACTAAGCTCCTCTTTTTCTGTTGTGCTTCTGCTTGAGGTTGACTCGAGGAACTTACTCCCGCTCTGTCTTTCGTTCTCACCATGTCCTACACACATTTACAAATCAAACACAAAAACATATGAGTTCACCTGCAAGAATTTCCCCACACTTGCTTTATATTATGGGTATAGATGTACAAACACCAAAGATTTATCCTTTCAAACAAAAATTCGGCATGATGTCTCTACAAATTAGAATTTCCCAAAAGTTTTAAATCAAGACATCATATACATCTATAACCATATGTTCAATAACTCAACAAAATCCTATCATCTATCTTCTACAAGCAAGTGTGTAAGCAAAAACAAAAATGGAAACTTACAAATCCGCAATGTACTTCAAAGAATGAAAAGAAATTGCATACCTTGACCTTGAAGAAGATTAGAATAACAAGAACTTCACTTAAGCAAAAAACCCACCAAAAAGCCCCAAATTTTCGGACCCTAATTGCTCAAATTCGACCACCAAAACAAAGGAATCTTCGAAATACAAGTATAAATCTGAATTCCTTGTGAAATTTTAGTCAAAATAGACTAAAAAATCACTAGATTTGGTCAAGTTATGAGGAAGTTATGGAACCTTGAAGTTATGGAGGTTAGGGTTTATGTGGGGGAGATGAAGGAGAAGAAAAAGGGTGAAAAGATTGTTAGAAAGAAAATCGTGTGGATGGGGTGTTGGTAGAATTCTTGTGGTTGGGAGTTACACTTGTGATGTTAATGATTATTATTAATTATTAATTTTGTTTTTTTTTATAAACCTGCCGACAGTGACTTTTAGAGACCCATTGACCAAACTCAGCGCCGTAGCCTACGGCGCTTGCCGTAGGTTACGGTGGACTCTGGGCAAAAAATGTTACCGTAAGACAGTTCCTTTGCACCGTAAGAAAAAAAAATTTGTTCATTGCTCACCGTAAGCTACGCCACTGGCTGTAGCTTACGGCGCTATCTGGGTAGAAATGAATGGCCAATTTTTCTTACTTGCAAACTTTCATATGTTGATTTTTTTTAACTTTCCTAAATTTATAATTTTTAAGGTTTTTTATAATTTTTCAAAAATGTGCAAAATTATACCCTACCCCCTTTAAAAACACGTGTTGTCCTCAACACATTGTTTGGGCAATTCGTAAAATTTCCCCACACTTGTCTCGAACACTAGTTTTAAACGGAGACAGTATTTATTTAAAACAAAACAAACTAACCTAAATATGTACACTACCAAACCTGGGCCTCTTTCAAGCTTCCTCGTCATCCAATGGGCGTAGAATGTAACCCACTTTGTCGAGCTCGAGATTGTTGATGTCGTGACCTTCCAAGTACGGTTTAAGCCGATGCCGTTCACCGTTTGTTGCTTGTTAGTTTGCTCATCTTGAATATCAACATCACCAAATCTACCCACTCTCCGGATAACATAAGGACCCATCCATTTACTCTTGAGTTTACCCGCAAACATCTTCAATCGCGAATTGTACAACCACACTTTTTAACCCACTTCGAAGTTCTTCTTTCTTAGCTTTCCATCGTGAACCTTCTTAAGTTTGTCTTTATATGCGGATGCACATTCGTATGCTTCGTCTCGTATTTCCTCAATTTCGCTCAATTGAAGCTTCCTAACTCGACCCGCTTCGTCATAATCCGAATTCACTGTTTTGATTGCCCAATGTGCTCGATGTGCTAACTCCATTGGTAAATGACATCCCTTCCCATACACTATCCGGTAAGGAGTTGTACCAATTGGAGTTTTGTAGGCCGTCCGATATGCCCACAACGCATTGTCTAGCTTTCTTGACCAATCTTTCCTATCCGTTCGAACCGTCCTCATGAGAATTTCTTTAATTTGATGGTTGGACACTTCGACTTGTCCACTTGTTTGCGGATGGTACGGTGTAGCAACTCGGTGGTTCACATTGTATCTTTTCAACAATTTCCCAAAATTAAAATTTTTAAAGTGTGAACCACCATCACTAATTATAACTCTTGGGACACCGAAACGAGCGAAAATGTTTGATTGCACGAACTTGCACACAACGGAATGGTCATTGATTCTTGTAGCGATAGCTTCAATCCATTTCGAGACGTAATCCACCGCAACCAATATGTACAAAAACCCGTTTGAATTTGGAAAAGGACCCATGAAGTCTATTCCCCACACATCAAACACCTCAACCACCAAGATTGGTTGTAAAGGCATTTCATCCCGCTTCGAAATGCTTCCCACTTTTTGACAATTTACGTAATTTCGAGCAAACTCGCAAGCATCCTTAAAGATTGTAGGCCAATAAAACCCACATGACAACACACGATATCCCGTTTTTTCCCACTAAAATGCCCACCACATGCCGACGAATGAGCATGAGTCAAAATCTCTAATACTTCGGTCTCGGGAACACATCTTCTTATCACTTGATCGGGTCCAATCTTAAAAAGATCTGGTTCATCCCATATGTATTGTTTGACTTGGCTCAAAAATTGTTGTCTTCGTTTCTTCGTCCAATGATTTGGAATTGCACCCTTGGCCAAATAATTCACATAGTGGGCATACCAAGGTGCAACAAAAGTAGACACGACCAACAAATGCTCATCGGGAAACCGTTTATTAATCTCACTCGGATCATCAACACCTTCTAATGGAATTCGGGACAAATGATCCGCCACAACATTTTCACAACCCTTTTTGTCCCGAATTTCTAAGTCGAACTCTTGCAACAAAAGCACCCAACGAATCAACCGGGGCTTTGCATCCTTCTTTTCCATTAAATATCGAACCGCACTATGGTCTGAATACACGATCACCTTGCTCCCCCAAATGTAAGATCTAAACTTGTCCAAAGCATACACCACCGCTAATAATTCTTTTTCGGTTGTGGTGTAATTCAGTTGCGCCTCGGACAAAGTTTTACTTGCATAATAAATCACCATCGGCTTCTTATCAACTCTTTGACCCAAAACCGCTCCAATGGTCGTGTCGCTAGCATCACACATAATTTCAAATGGCTTCGACCAATCCGGTGGTTGCAAGATAGGAGCTTTCACCAACTGTTCCTTCAAAACATTAAACGCTTGCAAACATTCATTAGTAAAATCAAAAGGGACATCTTTCAACAACAAATTACATAAAGGTTTTGTAATTACACTAAAACCTTTAATAAACCTTCTATAGAACCCCGCATGTCCCAAAAATGATCTCACCCCCTTAAGATTCTTTGGTGGAGGTAGAGATGAAATTACCTGAATCTTTGCTTTATCTACCTCCATTCCCCGGTCCGAAATCACATGACCCAACACAATACCCTCTTGAACCATAAAGTGACTTTTTTCCCAACTTAGCACCAAGTTTGTCTCAACAAACCTTTTTAAAACTTTTTCTAATTCATCAAGACAAGACTCAAAACTTGGGCCAAAGATGGAAAAATCATCCATAAACACTTCAAGAGACTCCCCGACCATGTCCGAAAATATACTCATCATACATCGTTGGAAAGTGGCCGGGGCGTTACATAGTCCAAACGGCATTCGCCGAAAAGCAAATGTACCATATGGACATGTAAACGTGGTTTTGTGTTAGTCGTCCGGGTGAATAGCAATTTGGTTATAACCCGAATACCCATCCAAAAAACAATAATATTTTTGACCAGAAAGTTTTTCAATTATTTGGTCAATGAAAGGTAACGGGAAATGGTCCTTAGAGGTAGCGGCATTTAATTTCCTATAGTCAATGCAAACTCGCCACCCGGTGATCGGTCGGGTGGCAATTTGCTCGCCTTGTTCATCTTTTATTACCTGGATGCCGGCCTTTTTAGGCACTACCTGAGTCGGACTTACCCACGCACTGTCCGAAATGGGATAGATAATCCCCGCATCCAACCACTTTATAACTTCTTTCTTTACCACCTCTGTCAAGTTCGGGTTCAACCTTCTTTGCATTTCACGGGTTGGCTTTGCATCTTCACTTGTGATGATTTTGTGCATGACAATGGATGGACTAATACCTTTCAAGTCGGCTATCGTCCATCCAATTGCCGCCTTATGAGCCTTCAACACCCGCAACAAATCCTCCTCTTGAGCTACCTCCAAGTTAGAAGCAATGATCACCGGTAAGGTGTCATTCTCCCCCAAAAATGCATATTTCAAGTGTTTTGGTAGCTCCTTCAACTCCACATTTGGTGGACATTCTAGAGAAGGTTTTGTACCCGAATCGATTCCCACAGGTAAATTTTCCATTTGGTGGGTCCATGGCGGTCTTCCTTCCTTAACCGCTAGAGCCTCTTGCCCCTTCTCTTCCATTTCCAATGCACACGCGTAAACCTGCAAAGAAATATCACACATACACGATTCCAAAATCTCTTCTTCGTATTCTTGCGGGTCGTATCCATCTATGAAATCTGCTACAAAACACTCATCACCACTAAAAGAATTAGCACCATTAGTAAAAACATTTAACCTCATTTTTCTATTACCGAATGTCATGTCAACCGTACCATATCGACAATCAATTACGGCATGAGCGGTGTTTAAAAACGGCCGACCCAAAATAACATTTTGTTGTTGAATTGGGTCTGCGGATGAGTAATCTAACACAAGAAAATCAACGAGATAATAAACTTCATCAACTTTTACTATAACATCCCGCACAATACTCCGAGGAAGTTTATGAGACAAATCGGATAATACCACCGTTGTCTCAACCCGTTTCAATGGACCAAAATCATATTGGTCATATAACCCCCCGGTAGAATACTTACTCCGGCCCCAAGATCTAGTAACGCCCTTGCAGTTTGAAAATTCCCAACTTGAATGTTAATAAGAGGCGTTCCTGGATCTTGTAGCTTAGGAGGAAGCTCTCCTTTCAAAACCGCACTTACCCGCTCGGTCAAATCAACCAATTTAGGCACTTTTTGTTGCCTCTTTTGAGTACACGATTCTTTTAAAAACTTGGCGTAAGCGGGAACTTGTTTGATTGCTTCAAGTAAAGGAAGATTAATTTTAACTTGTTTAAACACCTCCCACATCTCTTCCTTTTGAGGACCCCGTTTTGAAATAATATTCTTTTTACCTGGTTCTAACAAAGCCGAGGGAAATGGTACTTGACTATATCCCCCCTCCTCATTTTTATTTTCTACTTCTCTATTATTTTCGGGTTTTTCAAAATTGGGTTTTTTAGAAGAAATATTAGGTGTTTCATTTGCTTCCTCACTTTCTTGGCCTGTTATATCTTCAACCACCCCATCAACAAAATCCGATTAAGGATTTGTTTTGTACTCTTTCCCACTTCTCAAAACACTTACATGATTAATATTAATATTATTACCGCGAGAAGAATTATGAGAAGGGTTTACCTTAGCGTCGCTTGGTAGTTGAGCTTTACCTTTTTCAAGTCCGCCACTTCGGTTGCGAGTTGACCCATTTGGGTGGTCAAAGTTTGAATCGCTTTATCACGGATCTCGTCCTTTTGCATGCGAGCAGCATCCATTTGGTATCTCTTTTGCATCTCCGCTTGCATTGTTTTCAACATCTTCATCATTTCATTTCCACCCAAAGACCCCCCTTGCTCTTGACCCGTTTGGTACTGCCTTTGTAACCCTTGGTTGTTCCCACCTCGATATCCACCTTGATTATTAAAAGGTTGGCGCGAAACAAAATTACCTTGACTTCCTTGAAAATTCGGGTTGGCTTGGTTTGAGGGATTTCCATATCTAAAGTTCGGGTGATTTCTTAAACCGAGGTGGTAAGTATTGGAATTCATGTTGTAATTTCTACCACCCCCTCCTTGCCCTTGCAATGCATTCACCTCTTCATATTGCCCTTCCAATCCTTGGCAATTTTCAGCCGCATGTCCTAACTCATTACAAAGTGCATAAACATCATAAATTTGATTAGAAGTTTGAACATTACCATCGTCTACCGCGTGCACTTGAGTTCGGGTAATGACCGGTCATGCTCTCCTTGATGCTTGAGCTTTTCTTTTTGATGTGACCGCCATTTGCTCCAAAAATTCCCAATCACCATGCTCGTAATTTGTGCCAAAATTGCCATTTGTGATAGACATTAAGTCACGAGCATCTTCGAAACATAACCCCTCATGAAATGCATTCATCAACTCCCATAGCTCTATCCCATGATGAGGACAATTCTTTATCATCATGTTAAACCTCTCAAATGCTTCAAGAAACATTTCACCCGTTTGTTGTTGAAAACTTCTCAAACTTTTTCTAGCATCATTTGACTTTTGAGCGGTGAAAAATTCATCCAAGAAGATTTGTTGCATTTCTGCCCATATATAGATATATGTCGAAGGTAATGTATTGAACCACTTTTCTGCCTTGTCTTCTAAATAAAATTGGAATAGTACCAATTTAACATCATCGGCTGAGAATCCTTGACCCCCAATAGTGTTGCAAATCGAATCATAATCCTCCAAATGAAAATAAGGCTCCTCCGTTGCTAGATCCTTATACTTTGGCAAACTTTGTAACAAATTTGTTCGAACTTCGAAAGCCCTCCCTTGATCATTTTGAGGGATAACTACTGGTGAAGGATTATGAGTGATCACCGGTCTAAAATGTGCTTCTATGCCTCTCGCGTGTTCTCGAAGATGTCTTCTTGGTACACCCAAACGAACTCTTGGACGTATAGGACCCATTGGTCTTTGCATAGGCCCATGAGGTGCAATTGGTGGCTGAAATTGGTATTGTTGCATTGGTGGTTGTTGAATTGGCCTTTGCAATTAAGGTTGTGTATTTTGTGGACGAACTTGTTGCAAAGGCGTAGGACGGTGCAATTGTGACCCTTGTGGCCGAATATGTTGTACCCCAACCGGTAGCCTACCCATGTCTTGAATTTGCTGCAATGGTTGACTTTGTTGACCCGCTCCTCCTTGAGGTCCTAAATTACCTCCATCACCCCCATAGTAAAATCCATCTTCTTCGTATCCCCCGAAATCTTCTTCATACCCCTCATCGTATCCATCTCCTCCTATACCCGAAGATTGCACAAAAGGAAAAGATGAATAGTGGAAACCCGATTGGTTTGGTGGTCGGTATGTAGACGTAGTATGAATAACGGTTGAACTTGGTGGTATTGGATAAGTAGAAGATGATTGAGCCGTAGTTGGGAAAAAATGTGAGAATGCTGGAATGGTTGAAGCAGGGCTAAAGGTAAGGGTAGGTTCAACTTGGGTGGTAATAGGTGGTGTTGTGTTGGTTGGTGTAACATCATGTGGTGGAGTAAGATCGGTAGTGGAATTAGGTATGGTGGTATTTGGTGAAGGTTGTGTTGATGTAGGAATGAAGGTTGAAGATGGTTGACCCATAGTGGGTGGTAATTGTGAGTCAGCCATAATGTTTCTAGGTGTAATGGGTGAAGTGGGTGAACCAATGATCTTGTTTTCTTGTAACAAAATCAGTTTTGACGCAAAGTTCTTTCAATTTCCGGATCAAACGATAGCGGTGATGACTTGTGAGAGCCCCTAGTATGCATACACCTGAAGTACCTGCACACTAAACACAAGCAGCGTAACCCCGAAAATAACAAACAAAACTATTAAATTAACACACGTTGCGCACTACTCCCCGGTAACAGCGCCAAAATTTGACGTGTTGTCGTGGTCACAATCAAATTTAATCCAAATACTACTAATAGCTAGCGGTAAGTGGGTATCGAACACAGGGAGTTTGTGGAAAATGTGCTATTTAAAAGTTTCTCTAAGTTAACTAAAATTAAACTAATTGCAATGAAACTAAAAGTCAAGAGTTGGTTCGTTTGATTTTAAAACTAAGATTACTAGTATAATTGCAAAAATAGAAGTTTGGTTTGTAAACAATTTAGAGACAAATGACCATCTTTAGTTTCCGGTTTGCTTTGACATTTATGCTATCATTCACTAGAAAGAACTACATAGACATAGTTCATGTGTGATTACTTGTTATGATAAAAGGGAACTAAGTACTCAGATTCCTAGAATGTGAGGTTGTTACCCAATGACCAATCAATCATTACCCAATCCTAATTCTACCCATGATATCTCGATTGCCAACGGCACCAAGAACGTATGGTTTCAAATTAGATTAATATAACAATCAACAATTTACAAGCAAATAAACACACACCATAATAAACAAAACATAGATTAAGTTTATCATTCAAGAAATACGAAATCAAAGCATAAAGTCTAATACAAACCTTCAACCAAAGATAGTCATCAAGAGTTTAGCCACTCATGGCCCGAACAAACATCATCAACAATGTCTTAATGTTCAAAAGCAAATTCAACATAAAAACAATGATTAACCAATGTCTTCAAGCACCAAGAACACCCAAAATTCGTCTCCAAAGTGAATGTAACCAACTGAGAATGATTGGAACCCATAAGACACCTTAAAATGGCCATTAAATGCATGAGTTACAACTTTGGTTCGCTCAGCGCCGTAAGCTACGCTGCCTGCCGTAGCTTACGGCGGCCAGGATGCGTCAAACAGTCAACACAGGGCTGTAACCTACGGCCCCCACCGTAGGCTACGGCGATCATTGAAACATTACGCCCCCAAGGAACTGGGCTACAGTGGATCTTTGTGCATAAACTAGGCACCGTAACCAACGACGCCGTCTGGGCCTCTTCCTTGTTTTCACTAGCAAATTCTTCTTTATATAAATTTATCTTTTGCACATCCCGAGCTCCTCTCCAAACACCATAAAATCCTTCTTTTATGCTTCAACAGACCTGCAAACCAAATATATCGTAGTTACCCAATTCCAACCATTTAACCGTATAAAGTATAAAATGTACGTGTAGTTATATCGTTTAAGGGTTATCCTACGGACCACCCGTCAAAAACTCTACAAAAGCTTAAAACTTGATAAAAATGGATGTTAAATGATTAACATCCTTCCCTTATAATGAATAATAAGTATGAAATGAAAGAGAGTGAAAGTACGAAGTTACCAAAGTAAGGATCTTATATCCTTCGAGGATCCTTGATCCTGGGTCAGAATATTGGAGTCTCTCAGGATTCCTGATCCTTCTTACATGAAGTATTTCTTCAGATGAACAACATTCAAAGCTCTTGGTAAGAGATCACCATCCTATGCCCCCTTTCTAGCTTCTGCTTCTATCAAATAGGGGCCTTCCCATTTTGGTGCTAATTTACCATCAGCTGGATTTTTAGTGTTCTGGAATGCTTTCCTTAGCACCAAATCACCAACTTGAAATCTCCTGATCCTGACATTCTTGTTATATGCTCCAGTCATTCTTTGTTGATAGCTAGCCATCCTTATTCTTGCTAAATCTATGAGCTTATCCACACTATCCAGGTCTTGAGTCAGGTTTTCAGCATTTGCTTCAGGATCACATATGCTTGTTCTTGCTGTAGGAACCACAATCTCTGTAGGGATCACTGCCTCAGTTCCAAAGACTAGGGAAAATGGAGTCTGGCCTGTGGCATTCTTTGGAGTTGTCCTATTTGCCCAAAGAACATATGGTAGCTCTTTGGCCAACTTTCCTTTCTTGGATCCTAGTTTCTTCTTCAAGTTGTTGATGATGATCTTGTTGCTTGATTCTGCTTGACCATTAGCTTGCGGGTGTACTGGTGTTGATGTTATCATCTTAATCCCCCAGCTGTCACAAAACTTAGTAGTTCTACTCCCAATAAATTGGGATCCATTATCACAAATAATTTCAGAAGGAATTCCAAATCTAGTAATAATATTTCTTTTAATGAAGGATATGACTTCCTTTTCCCTGACTTGAACAAAAGCTTCCGCCTCTATCCGTTTGGAGAAGTAGTCTGTCATAGCTAGCATGAATACTTTTCCTCTGGGTGCTTTAGGGAGTTTGCTTACTATATCCATCCCCCACTTCATGAATGGGCAACAGGAAATTATTGGATATAAAGGCTCTGCTGGCTGATGTAGGATGTTGCTATATCTCTGGCAAGCATCACATTTCCTTGTATACTCTACAGCATCCTTCTTCATCGTAGGCCAATAGTATCCTGTTCTAAAGATCCTTCAGAATAATGCCATGCCCCCATTGTGATTTCCACAGTCTCCTTCATGAAAATCCTTTAAGACTTCTTGAATTTCTGGATCCTCAATACACCACAAATAGGGATCTGCAAGAGATCTCTTATATAACATGTTATTTAATATAGTGAACTGAGATACCTTAATCCTTAAAGCCCTAGGATTCTCCCCTGTGGGAATTTCTCCATTTTGGATTTATTTCAGAATAGGGAGGATCCATGATCCTGAATTTGGCTACACATCATCACTAGGTACAATTGCAGTATCCTCCACTATCTTCGTTGCTTCGTTTTCCTCATTTGTAGGAGAAAGGATATTGATGATGGGAATCCCCACATCCTCTGGTATTTTTAAGGATGATCCTAGGTTTGTTAAGGCATCTGCCTCTGCATTCTCCTCTCTAGGAACCTGTGTTAAGCTAAAAAAAATCAATAGAATCTGCCAGTTTCCTGACTATTTCTAAATACTTGATTAGTTATTCTCCTTTGACAGTATATGAGCCATTAAAATGGTTAGTGATTAGCAATGAATCTATATACACTTGATACATGATCCTCATTTGCTTAGCTAATTGCAAACCTGCTATTAAGGCCTCATATTCTGCTTCATTGTTAGTAGTTTGGAATTCACATTCAATGGATTGGGGTATTATGTCCCCCTATGGCGATTTTAGTAGTATGCCTAGTCTAGTTCCTTTGACATTTGAGGCTCCATCTTTAAAGAGTGTCCAAGGATCCTTGGTCTCCTCAAGGTGTTGAACCTCTAGTTCAGCTTCCCTTTGTAGATCACTGCTGAAATCAGCCACAAAGTCAGCTAAAGCTTGAAACTTGATGGCAGTCCTGGGTTCATATTTAATGTAATATGCACTAAGCTTTACTGCCCATTTTTCCATTCTACCTGACATTTCAGGTTTCTTGAGAATATTCTTAATAGGAAAGTTAGTTTTCACAATAATAGTGTGAGTTTCAAAATAATTCCTAAGTTTAGTGGAAGCCATAATTAAAGCAAGAATTAATTTCCCTAAATGAGAATACCTGGCTTCAGCATAAGGAAGGCTTTTACTTACATAGTACACTGGATGTTGTTGGCCTTCATGATCCTTAACTAACATTGCACTTACTGCTTTACCTGAAACAGCTAAGTACAAGGATAATGACTCACCATCTTCTAGTCTCATCAAGGCTGGTGCTGAGGATAGATAATCCTTGAGAGCTTTGAATACTGCTTCATGCTTTTCAGTCCACTCAAATTTCTTATTCTTCCTCAGTATGTCATAAATATCCTTGCACTTCTCAAAAGATTTTGAGATGAACCTATTTAAGCTTGTGATACTTCCAGTTAGTGTCTGTACATCCTTTGCATTGGTTGGAGACTTGATGTTCACAATTGTTTTTATCTGTTCAGGACTAGCTTCAATTCCCCTGTTGGTCACCATGTATCCTAGGAATTTCCCAGCTTTGACACCAAAATGACACTTTGAAGGATTTAACTTCATGTTGTACTGGTCAAGGATGTAGAATGGCACTTATAGATCCTTAAGATGATCTTCTGCTTTCTTGGACTTAACCACAATGTCATCAATGTAGTCCTCCATAGTGTCTCCAAGTTGTTCTTAAAACATCATATTCACCAGTCTTTGATAAGTGGCACCTGCATTTCTCAATCCAAAAGGCATAGCAATATAACAGTATATGCCAGTGGGGGTCATGAATGTTGTATCCTCCTAATTAGATGGTTCCATTTAGATTTGTTGAAACCTAGATGAAGCATCCATAAAAGTAAGCAATTCATGTCCCACTATTGCATCCACCATGGAGTCAATGTGTGGGAGTGGGAAAGGATCCTTGGGACATGCTTTATTTAAATTAGTAAAGTCAACACATACCCTCCACTTTCCGTTTTCTTTTGTACAAGCACCACATTGGCTAACCATTTTGGATAATTGACTTCCCTAATCATACCTGCCTTTAAGAGTTTATCCACTTCTTCTTGGATAATGACATTCCTTTCAGGTGCAAACTTCCTTCTCTTTTGATGGATTGGCCTGAAAGATTTATCAATTCCCAATTTATGAGTAATAATGTCTTTGGAGATACATGTCATATCTTCATGATTCCAAGCAAAGGTAGACTTTTTTCTCTTTAAGAAGGATATCAGATCCTGCTCTATACTTACAAGGATCCGGATCCTATAAAAACTTTGGATTCAGGATCCTCAGGGTCCAGTACTATATCCTTGATGTCTTGCTCCCTTGCCTCCATGACATCCCTTGGAGGATACTTTAATTGCTATGCTGCTCTTGGTTTAGAAACTGGCTTCATCGAAGAGGCGTAACAGTTCTTTGCCTCTTATTGATCACTTTCTATTTTCACCATTCCCCATGGGGTTGGTAACTTCAAACATTGATGATATGTCGAGGGAAAATCTTTCAAATCATGTATCCAGGGCCTGCCAAGGATCACATTGCAACAAGACAAACAGTCAATAACACAGAATTTCTGAACATAGTTTACCCCTTCAATGTATATTAGGAGTTTGATGTCCCCCAGCGTGTTCTTTGTCTCTTTGCTGAATCCTACAAGGAATGATGATCTCGGAACTATTTCCGATTCCGGGATGTTCATCCTTTTGAGGACATTGATGTGTGCAAAATGCAACATATAAATTACATCAATTGTGGCATAAAACTAACCCTTTTTTAGTACTAATGTTGGAAAAAGTGTGCTTTTGTCTTCCTTTTGTATTTTCAGGATTAAATGAGCTCAAATTAACAAAAGAAGCAAAAAGGCAGCTAAATCTAACATAAATACAAGAAAAGGAACAAACGTGACATACCCGACCTCCCCGAAAGCATCTTCCCAAGAAAAACAAGAAAATAGAAGGCTGAACACGTCCCGTGCTCAGTGAGCACGGGGGCGTGCCCAAGTGTCAGCATAAAAGACAAAGTTGTAGAAGCTTCCATCGCCCACCACGGGGCCGTGCTCTGCGGACACGGGGCCGTGGTCAACTATAAGATTCGCAGAATCCATGTAAATCTTGATAGTACAGATATCCTTCTGCACACGGGGTCGTGCCCAGCGGACACGGGGCCGTGGTCAACTAATGCAGACAAAAGCAGTTAATGAAGACAGAGAAGAGGATGGACACGGGGCCATACCCACTGGACACGGGGCCGTGCCCGAGCTTCTGTTCAGCCTATAAATAGGAGTGCTTGGCTCAAGCTCAAATCATCCCTTGGCACACCACCTCTCTCACACTTCACCCACCACCCACCACCACCATAACACCATCATCCACCACCATCATCCATTGCCCATCATAGAGTGTGTGAGTCGTCTCGGGATCCAAGATTGATCGTAAGAGTTCTTGATAATCAAGGCCATGTTTGCCTAAGTCTCTTACATCACTTGGTGAAGACAAAGTGTCTAGTGTAATACATTTTATTTTTAATCTTTTCGCACTTTTTAATTGGTTATGTATTAATGACTTTAATAACTAGTTTCTTATGTTGAAGGTGATTCTTCCTTATCGTTTGTCTGTGGTGTCTTGGCATTATTTTACTGTCTATATAAAATAAAAGATTTTCACCATTCATATCTCCACGGTCTATATGGAGGTATGTTAGCTACCTGGTCGGGGGGTTAAGGGAACGGTTTGGTAAGAGTCTTGCCATTGTTCAGCGTATAGATCCTGCAAAGGACCTGCGTCAAATTTAGTAGGACCTCCTTCAATACTTAACGGTATTGGATGGCGGGGGTCCAAACTCTTTGATCCCCTCATAAGTTAAACTACTATTAATACTTTAACCCAGCTACTTAGGACTGTATCCCTGCTGACTCAGACTACTTAGCCGAGGGTAACGTCACCTTCAAAAGAGGGGCCTACCACATTATGCATTAATAACTTAATTAATTATCTTTCAATAATCCGACCATTTAGGATTGTATCCTTGCTGACTCAAACTACTAGGTTGAGGGTAACGTCACCTCCAAAAGAGGGGCCTACTACAATAACTAAGATAATCTCTTAAATAGTGCAAAAGTGCGGAAATAATCAAAGGTTACACTAAACACGAGTCGGAGCCAAGTGATTTATCTTGTCTATCTGTTTTTACTTTATTTTTAATTTCAGCATTTTAGTTAATTTTTATTTTCTTAGTTTGAAACATTTTTCTAAACTTTTGATTTTATTAGACGTTGAGGATAAACCGGTACTAAAAGCTCTTGTGTCCTTGGACGACCTCGGTATCTTACCAACACTATACTACGCTCACGATGGGTGTACTTGCCCATATGTGTGTTTAGTGTTAGTAAATATCGTGTTTTATAAATTTAAAACTTGGCTAAAGAAAGTGTAAAAGGGCTTAAAATAAACATTAAAACCATAACACACTTCACGCACATCAAGTTTTTGGCGCCGTTGCCGGGGACACAAGGATATTAAGAAAGTTAGGAATCAACGGCCTAATCATTTTTTTATTTTTCTATTTTTTTAGGATTTTTCTTAGTTTTTTCAGCTTCTGCAGAACTCAGCACGGGTCGTGCCCGCTGAACACGCCCCGTGCCCAATCATTGGAACTGGCAATCCTGTTTTAAGTCAGACAGTAAGCTGAACACGGGGCTGTGCCCACTCAACACGCCCCGTGCCCAAGATTCAGTTATTGAAAATAGAACCGTGAGATCCCGACGGTTGGTAATTTCTGACACAAACATGAGTGATACTGATCTTTTTTACTTTCGGCACTCTTATGGTACGTGGTGTTAAATATGTGGTGGTTCCCATAAGGAATTAGAATGTTATTTTCTAAATTATAAGCCCCACTATATAGACCCATCGTTTTCCTGTATCCTTAAGAGGGGCGAAAGTAAAAATAATCCCTATCTCTCCCTCGAATGCTCCCAACCAGATTTTCTAGGAGAAATGCTTCTTGATGAACTATTTCAATTAGAAGATCTAATTCTTAATTGGTTAAAAGAACTTAGGATAGATTTTAGTAATTTATCTCAAGATGATAACCAAGAAGAAGTATTGGAATCGCATTCAAACAACTTCGTTGTTCTCGACGATACTTCTAAATCTAGTGAGGACTTGAGCGATAGTCGTCCCTGTGCCGATTGTGCCGTGAAGGACTCCCCATCGACTTCGTTCGATGCATACATAGACCTGAGCGATTCGGCATACACCTTCTTTAACGAGAGCACGGGAAAGGGTTGGACTTGTCCACCTACATATAGCATAGGAATCACCCTCACCGACAACCTCTTGCCTTCTCGTCTTAATCTAGAGAAATTAAGGTATCTTAGGCACTTTGGGGTTGTTCCATCCAGTAAGGAACCGCCTGATCCGGAAAAGTTCCTTAAAAATAGACAAACTTCATAAACAGCCCTTCGACACGGGGCCGTGCCCAGGTCAACACGCCCCCGTGTCCACCAAAAGATTCCCTTCTTACTTTTTGTCAGAATACGGACAAAACGTGTCAGGATCTTGCCTGCACACGGGGTCGTGTCCAGCCGACACGGGGCCGTGTCCAGCATGCTGTCGTTTTCTATAAATGCAGCCAAGAATCCTGCACATTTGGACCATCCAGGGACAGAGCTTTGAAAGGATTTTCTAACCTACCATCCTAGGTCTGTTCTAAAAGAAGGTTCTAACAAACATCTTGTCATTTCCTCTTTTATCCATTACCTTCTTCTTCATCTTTCTTGCAACAACACCTCCATTGAAGCTTGACTCCAAGATTTATTGTGATGTTTGTTAAACTTTTGTTCAAGGAATCTTGTTAAAAATAAGTTACACAACATTGTTTTAAGTTATTTATGTTCAAAAATGCTTCATAAGTTGGGAAAATAATTTGAAACTCCAAGATTCCTTGTTCTAGAAAACTGCAGAAAGGTGAACACGGGGCCGTGCTCATTGAGCACGGGGCCGTGTCCGTGGTACTGTTTCATTAAAATGAACTATTTTTGGTTTGTTTTCGTAGAATGTAAAGCCAAAACAGTGGAACCTCTTCTGCGCACTCCAGAAACAGTCAAAGGGAAAGAAGGCCATCAATTGAAGCAACTCTCGTACGATACGTAATGGCATTACGTGAAGCTCTTGACGAGATGACTTCTTTAGAGGAGGTCCTAATAGACCGTATAAATTATCTTACGGTGGGGTTGGAAAACAGTTTTCAAGAAATAAACCTCTTGCACCAGAGGTTAAACATTCTTGTAACACCTCCCATGGAACCAATCCTCCCTCAAGAGTATTGGAACCTAGCACTTGGAATCAACAATCATACCGGTTGGGACGACATTCCAGCGGAACCTCCTCTTGAAGATCTACAAGAAGTCCCGGTGGAGGTTGCACCTCCTCAAACCAATGCCAATGAGCCTGCTTTTCTTCTCCCTAGGGAGATAGAAGAATGGCTCGCCGACGTGTGAGGAACCCATGCCCGGAGAAAGAAGTTTTTCAAGCCACATCTAACCGAGGGATTTACCTTTTCAGAAATTTTGCTAATAGAATAAGTAGTAGGCTAGAACTTCTTGGTTTAGATTTCTTTTGTTTCTTTGACCTAACTATCTAGTATTTTAACTTTTAGGACTACTATGTAATTCTCTCTATGACTTAATGAATGATGGTTTTAGTTAAACTGGTGTTTAGATGGTGTTGAAACAAATAAAACACACTCAGGATGGCAAAGGATGCAAGGGAAACTTGAACCAGCACCCCATGCAGGAAAACAGGGCCATCCGACAAGCTTTCTTCATTACAGCAAGTTCAGCACGGGCCGTGTCCGCCCAACACGGCCCCGTGCTGCATAGTCTGCAGAAATGACCCACTTCAGGTAAACTGGACACGGACCGTGTTCACCCAACACGCCCCCGTGTCCAGGCTTCTGTTTCTTTTGTTTAATTTTTGTTACTGGCACCTGAACACGTGGCCGTGCCCGGACAACACGGGGCCGTGTCCAGGCGCCCAGTAACACAATTTTTTGCTTTTTCACACCTTTTTACACATTCAATCAACCTAAAAACTTATTTTGGGGACACATTGAGGACAATGTGTAATTTAAGTGTGGGGGGGATGCTAAAACCTTGAATCTTGCAAGTCCTAATTACAAGCCTTACACAAAACTCTATTGGAACCGCTAATCACCCCAAATTTTTTTCAAAAATTTTCATTTTTTTACTTGTCTAGGTTTAAATCGGGAGTTTCAAATTCTAAAAAGGTTATATTTTTATAAATTTACAACCGATAGCGTCATGATAAAAAGAACCAACATAAGAAAATTATGAAAAGGCATGACAAACTTAGTTTAAATTTAATTATATATACTTGATCACATAAAAACCCATTCCCACAAAAGTGAGTTTTGAGCCTTTATTGAGCATACAAATACATATCTTTAAATTAAATGCTCATTTTTCGTTTCTTGTGTGAATAGCCACTAGGTTCTTACGACTCTAGAACTTGTCACGACGATACATTCCTGGTCCTTACCAACTTAAAACCGAGTAAGTAAATGATGGAGGCATTAGGACTAACCCCTTTTTATTTCTACACCATTATTTTTCTTTTTTTTTACCACTTACCCAAAATCCCCCTAGTTAACCCCTTTGAGCCTAAACCTTTTCATTTCTTAACCCAAACCAAACACCCTTTCACCCACCAAAACCTTTTTATTTTTAACCCTTTGTTTTAGTAACAAGCTCGGTTTTTCGTATGACTTTCAAAAAAAAAATTATATGTTGATGATGAAGCAAAAGAAATAAAAACAAGCAAGTTCATCAAAAATAACTTTGTTTGAATTATGGCTTCATCAAAATAAAAACTGCAAAACTAAAAAAAAAAAGTCTTACGAAAACCGATGTTTTTTACGCTTTTCGCCCATTCTACTAACCACTAACCCAACCACCTACCTTTAACCCAAGCCTAACCCTTCACCCAAAAGTCTTTTTTAGGGTGATTTTGTGGCATAAAACTAACCCTTTTTTAGTACTAATGTTGGAAAAAGTGTGCTTTTGTCTTCCTTTTGTATTTTCAGGATTAAATGAGCTCAAATTAACAAAAGAAGAAAAAAGGCAGATAAATATAACATAAATACAAGAAAAGAAACAAACGTGACATGCCCGACCTCCCCGAAAGCATCTTCCCAAGCAAAACAAGAAAACAGAAGGCTGAACACGCGAGCACGGGGGCGTGCCCAAGTGTCAGCATAAAAGACAAAGTTGTAGAAGCTTCCATCGCCCACCACGGGGCCGTGCTCAGCGGACATGGGGCCGTGGTCAACTATAAGATTCGCAGAATCCAGGAAAATCTTGATAGTACAGATATGCTTCTGCACACGGGGTCGTGCCCAGCGGACACGGGGCCGTGGTCAACTAATGCAGACAAAAGCAATTAATGAAGACAGAGAAGAGGATGGACACGGGGCCGTGCCCAATGGACACGGGGCGGTGCCTGAGCTTCTGTTCAGCCTATAAATAGGAGTGCTTGGCTCAAGCTCAAATCATCCCTTGGCACACAACCTCTCTCACACTTCACCCACCACCCACCACCACCATAACACCATCATCCACCACCATCATCCATTGACCATCATAGAGTGTGTGAGTCATCTCGGGATCCAAGATTGATCGTAAGAGTTCTTGACAATCAAGGCCATGTTTGCCTAAGTCTCTTACATCACTTGGTGAAGACAAAGTGTCTAGTGTAATACTTTTTATTTTTAATCTATTCGCACTTTTTAATTGGTTATGTATTAATGACTTTAATAACTAGTTTCTTATGTTGAAGGTGATTCTTCCTTATCGTTTGTCCATGGTGTCTTGGCATTATTTTACTGTCTATATAAAATAAAAGATTTTCACCATTCATATCTCCACGGTCTATATGGAGGTATGTTAGCTACCTGGTCGGGGGTTAAGGGAACGGTTTGGTAAGAGTCTTGCCATTGTTCAGTGTATAGATCCTGCAAAGGACCTGGGTCAAATTTAGTAGGACCTCCTTCAATACTTAACGGTATTGGATAGCGGGGGTCCAAACTCTTTGATCCCCTCATAAGTTAAACTACTATTAATACTTTAACCCGGCTACTTAGGACTGTATCCCTGCTGACTCAGACTACTTAGCCGAGGGTAACGTCACCTTCAAAAGAGGGGCCTACCACATTATGCATTAATAACTTAATTAATTATCTTTCAATAATCCGACCCTTTAGGATTGTATCCTTGTTGACTCAAACTACTGGGTTGAGAGTAACATCACCTCCAAAAGAGGGGCCTACTACAATAACTAAGATAATCTCTTAAATAGTGCAAAAGTGCGGAAATAATCAAAGGTTACACTAAACACGAGTCGGAGCCAAGTGATTCATCTTGTCTATCTGTTTTTACTTTATTTTTAATTTCAGCATTTTAGTTAATTTTATTTTCTTAGTTTAAATCATTTTTCTAAACTTTTGATTTGATTAGACGTTGAGGATAAACCGGTACTAAAAGCTCTTGTGTCCTTGGACGACCTCGGTATCTTACCAACACTATACTACGCTCACGATGGGTGCACTTGCCCATATGTGTGTTTAGTGTTAGTAAATATCGTGTTTTATAAATTTAAAACTTGGCTAAAGAAAGTGTAAAAGGGCTTAAAATAAACATTAAAACCATAACACACTTCACGCACATCAGACATCTAGTTGAATAATGTTCACAGAGATCCTGCCATCAATAAAGATCCTGCGAACAAAATGGTTAGATATAAATAAAGTAATGACTAAGCCATCATAATGAGGATCCTAGATATCAACACGGTCATCCTCATCAAAGGATATATTTTTTTGTTGAGTGCAATGCATTCATCAGTAAGGTGGCCAAAGTCTTCGGGGTATACACACCACTTTGATTTATCCTTGAAGGATGTAGACTTTTCATTCTTCTTGGCCATCTAGCCTTCTCACCTAGATTCTGCAAAGCAAGCATCAACTCACTGTTATCAACAGAAAAACAATATTCAGATATATGAGGATATTCTTCCTCATCTTCTTCTTGTTCAACTGAATGAACATTTTGATTGTCATGCTTGGAGTATTGTTTGGATCGATTTTTCTTGTAAAAGGATCCTTACTTCTCCTATTTAGATGATCCAGATAACCTGTCCTGGATCCTTTTATCATCCTCTAGTCAGATGAATCTTAGAGCCCTGTTCCTTACTTCGTCTAAGTTCCTGCAAGGTGTCATAAAAAGATCATCATAGAAAGGAGAATCTTTTTTGCAATCCCATTTTAAATGCTTCTACAGCAGTGGCAATGTCTAAGTTTGGGATTTCTAAAGATTCTCTATCAAATATAGTAACATAATCTCTAAGTGATTCATCACGGCCTTGGGTGATCCTAAATAAATCACTGGTTAACCTTTCAAAGGTTCTACTACAAGAAAACTGATTATTGAATAAGTTAACGAAGTGTAAAAATGAAGTTATAGAATATGGAGGAAGACTTAGCAGCCATTTTAGTTCTGATCCAGTAAGTGTGGATCCAAAGCCCTTGCATAAACAGGCTTCTTTCAATCACTCAGGGATGGGGTTAATCTCCATCCTTTCTCTATACTGAGCCACATGCTCTTCTGGATCAGTGGTACCGTCGTATAACTTCATATTGGGGGTTTAAAAACGCTTTGGTATCTCAGCATTGCATATGGGAGGTGAAAAGCGAGATATTCTATGACTTCCATCTGGAATCTCAGGAATGGGTTTGACCACTCCTGGTACACTGGATATCATGTCTTTGAGTTTATGTAACTCCCTTGTCATAGCTTGGTTGATTCCTGCATTCTGCATGTAACCAAAGTTGGTATCGAAAGATGAATTAAAGTTATTACTTCGCGACTGATTTGAAGTTGGTATTGTAGAGGTGTGTCTAGGATAAGGGATGTCTGGTGTAATAGTAGGGCCAAAAGAAGCAATGGTTTACATAGGGATGAAATCTCCTTCATGAATTTCAAAGCTTCTCCATGATTGTCTGCCTGAAGATCCTTGATCATGAAAGACGTTGGGTCCTAGGTAGGTCTGTTCTGGAGGCCTGGATGTGTGATCCATGTGTCCTTGAACTCTAGAGGAGGATCCTTGATTATTGAAGTAGGATCCCTGAACTGGAAACGTCGCCACATATCCTTCTGAACGGGGAAGGATCCTCGAGGTTGGGTCGTCGCCGCTGATCCATGCTGATGGATTGAGGATCCTTGAGGAAGGGTCATCGCTAGTGATCCATGCTGAAGGATGGAGGATCCTTGAGGAAGGGTTATCGCTAGTGATCCCAGCTGTTGAAATGAAGATCCCTGAGGCTTTGTGTTGGACACCCTAGATTGTTGTGCCGCATTTGCTGGGGTGACAAAGTCCAGCATCCTAGGCACCAGCGGAGAGTGATCCTCTGTTGGCCACTTCTGCTTCTTGATATCATCAATCTCATGAAGGATCATCTAGTTGGTTTTGTCTTGCTGTTCCATGTAGCTCTTAATCTGCGAAAACAAAACAGACAAATCACTATTAGTATTAGTAGAAGAAGAACTAGTAGAAACTTTAGATCCTTGGAAGACTGATGATGTCTTCTTTTGAGCATTATCCACATTCTGCTGGTATGGTGGTGGAATAGGAGGTAATGATGCACTAGTCTGAGATGAGGTAGTCGCTGGCATGGCACTTGAAGTGGATTTTCCCAGAGAAGCCATGGAGTTGATGATAATGAACAGAAATGAACAGATAAAGGTTTTTAAAATTGAAGCACCACTTGCCCCACGGTGGGCGCCAAATTGTTTTGGTCAAAAATCGATCTAAGGATAATGTAACCAAATCTGATTTTGTGAGGTAGTGTGCTTAAATGATAAATAAGTGTTTAATCAAATATGAAATGTAGAGAATGATGAACACGATGATTTGTATGAGGAAAAAGCCCTTGATCTTTGTGAGATCTCTGACACAAAAAACCTCGGGTGATAGAAAATACCCATCATCAAATGTATAACAGAAATGAATTGTGATCCTTGTACAACTTCGGAAAACTATGACCTCGATACAATGTAAACTAGTGTGCCGTTTGCTAGAGAGTTGAGAGTTAGCCGAAATCTACTATGTGCGAGTGTTGTGTGTTATATCTAAAATGAGCTCATAATTCCCTTATAAAAATGGAAACTACTACGTAACAAACAATGCGAAATTCATGCACGTATCTCATGTTCTCCATAACGGCTACCTGCCTCCAACTCGTGCAAAATAGAGAGCATATTCCCGGAAATTCAATCATTGACTAAGTCCAATTCGTTATACACCTGCGAATACAAGTTTTAAATAAGGATATAATTGTTAGTTAATATAAGTAATAAATAAGGATCCGTGATCCTCAGACTTCCTGCACCATCTGTTAAGGATCAATGATCCACGGCAATCTAAGGATATGTGATCCATAGTTATAAAAATTAACCCCTGACACAAGTCATCTATCATCAGTCATGCTTGCTAAAAAAATTCAATGATCATCAAGAGTCTGAGTGTTGAGCTTCCTGTTCTCAAGTTCACAGTGATTATCAAGAGTCTGAGTGTTCTTTCTCTTTGAATAAATGGGATTTGTTAAATGAAATATGTGAAATGTCAACAACAGTCTCTGAAACTTTCAATAATAGCATCATCCCATCATAAAAAGAAAAGGTAAGAAATGGACCCTTTCTATACACACACCCCTATAATCTTGTTTTAACGACCATTCGATCTGGCAGTCTATGTAGTGTTCAGAACCATCAAATCGAACGGCTTCTGCTACCAAGGAAAACAGGTTTCAGTTTTCTTTTTACTTTGAAACAAATCCCATTTCATTAAAGAGAAAGAAAACTCAGATAAATGACCATTCGATCTGGCAGTCTATATAGTGTTCAGAACCATCAAATTGAACGACTTCTACTATCAAGGAAAACGGATTTCAGTTTTATTTTTAATTTGAAACAAATCCCATTTCATCAAAGAGAAAGAAAACTCAGACAAACTGGTTTCAGTTTTCTTTTTACTTTTAAATAAATCTCATTTCACACATTCGTATTCGTCAATTGGACATCAATTGATGTTGATGTCCTAGTTTGGTGGTTTTTTGAGCTTTCTTCTGATAGTGCAAGTCATCTATCATCAGTAGTGCTTGCTAAAAAAACGCAATGATTATCAAGAGTTTGAGTGTTGGGCTTCTTGTTCTCAAGTTCACAATGATTATCAAGAGTCTGAGTGTTCTTTCTCTTTGAATAAATGGAATTTGTTTCAAAGTAAAAAGAACACTGAAACCAGTTGTCCTTGCTATAGGAAACCGCGTTGCGTCTTGCGGAGTTGTGGTCCACCATCTTTTCACGTGGACAAATGAAATTTGGTGTTGAATCACTATTATTGTACAGTTTCAACCTTCCTTTTCCTTCAATTTCCAGAACATTTTCCCGAAACAAACATTCTCGATATCAGAACATCGTTTAAGCAAGAATCTAGACTAAAGGATACCATACGCGACAAGGTGGTGGTTTCGGAGGGAAGAGATTCATAGTTACAAGATTTTAGTTGGTAACAACTACCAAGGGGATAATGGATATGGTAACAACTATCAAGGTGGCAATGGATATGGTAACAACTACCAAGGGGATAATGGATATGGTAACAACTACGAAGGGGATATGGACATGTTGCATAATTCATTTAGTTTCTGTTTGG
>JARYGA010051511.1:0-27854 GCA_030545235.1 Helianthus tuberosus
TTCATCTGCCAAGTAATCAGTTTTTAACACATTATCTGCCACATCAGCAGTTTTTAACACATCATCTGCCACATCAGCCATTTTGCTAACTGAGTTAAGGATTTTTAACGGAGGACCAGTGTGGGCAAAAAATCTGGAAAATGGGACTGGTGTCGGGAATATTCTGAGGTGGGATTATTATTGGCCAAAAAGGTGTAGGTGGGATTATTACAGGCCAATTTGCCTATACTATAATATTGGTACTTAGCAGCCCATTTTGGATCTGCAATACCTTCCAAAACAACATCATTATGTATGTAAGAAAAAAATGAAATAAAACTATTATCTTCAACAAAAATTATCAACCCAGTTTTGGTCTTATTTGTACACTAAAACCGTAGCTAATGTAGAGCAAAATAGATTAGTTCCCGACCCCCTTTACCAGAAAATTTGAAGAATTTTCATTTCTTTCCTCCATGACTCTTCTAGAATATTCATTGTCAAAAAGAAAAAGGTCAGTTACAAAACTGCATAAAATGCTATAAAAATAGATGATTATAGACTTACATATATACATCTGTTATAAACAATAACCTCAATCCATCCCAAAAGAACCTGATAGTCAGCCTTGATATATCTATCCATGCCTTTTTGCATTATTTACTTGTTGTATACCCCTAACATCATCAATACATCCAATTAAGAAAGCTACATGAAATAAAAAAAGATCACACAACTCTAGAAAAAACAATTAAAAATAAAAAATAAAAAATTAGAGAGATGCACATTAAGTAATTACTCACGTTAAAAAACCTAATGTAAGTCTTCTATGACATTCCACTCAACCTTATTGAGTCTGCGGATCAAATAGCACTTGCATTAGACAATTATTAGTATTATATACTACTTTAATCATGATTAAAGAGTGTCAATTATCAACTGAAAAACCAATAATATTACATTCATGATTCCAATAACATGGATTGATTTTCAAAAATATAATTAACAACGAAAATTGATCAAGAATCTAAACTTGCACACACACACACACACACACACACACACACACACACACATATTAGCAACAATCTCTAGATTGATGATCGATTTACCGTTATCTCTCAATAGTAGGAAGCATTGAGAGGAAATTAGGTCAAACACATAACAATCAGCGGAGTGAAGTCGATGGAAAATGAAGAAATGAACCAACAGGAGCGAAAAAAGGTAAATCTTACAATTTCAGCACTGGATGAATGTAATTGAAGATAAAAAAAGCAATGGAGCTTAGAGGCATTACAGCCGCCTTGTGTCGATTCGGAAAGCCCTAGAAGCACAAGAACATGATTAGAACTATTACAAGCATAATGTATGTTATAAAACAGACCTAAATTCTATATGTATCCCATCAATTTCAACATGACCAACAAATTCAAAACATGGCTAGATCAATCAATTGTAACTTAAGGAATTCAGTGGTGTTACCTTAAACAGTTATCAATAGTATGAGGAATTCATCAAAACAAACAAACACCTAACAAATTCGCTCTAATTAGGGCTTTGAAAAACAGAACACATTACCGAGAGTGTGAGAGATTAATGGTGCTTCAAGCTATGCCAGGGGAACTACTGAAAACGATGAGAACGACAAGCCAAGCAAACGAATACCAAATTGTGGTCGAATGGCAGTGCCCACTTCTCAAAATCATCAACTGTGGTAGTGGCGGTGGACACCAGTGGCATTAATAAAGGAATGAAGTAACTGTAATAAGAGGAGTGGGTGCTCAACCGGCGTTAACCGCAAGAACATGGGGGAGAGAGTGTGTAACCAAATACTATTTAACTGAATTGAGGGCATTGTAGGCTTGAATTACGAAGATAATGGGTAGAAAAAGATGGTGGTAACCACCTGTTGAAGAAACCTTTATTAAACTGCCTTGAACTGCCATCATGGAAGTTATTTCTGTGAGTTTAAGTGGCTGAGATTTCATTTCAGCAAGATCTAATGGTGGAGAATGATTTGGAAAACAGTTAGACTTAATGGGTTTAATATATATATATATATATATATATATATATATATATATAATTTTAAATTCTTTTTTTTGGTAAACATTACTATGGATCCTAGCCAAACATTCAACAAAGTTAGAAGGCGTACATGAAGTAAAGTGAGCTAAGATGTGTAAATTAAAAGATAAGTTCTCTTTTAACATGAACTGTGACATATTATAGAAGAATGATGGGAATAAATGTAATTGTGCACTATGGAAATTTTAACTAATCATAACCCAAAGTAAATAGGTACTGTAAGTGGGCATAATTGCATACATTAATCATATACTTAGGAGTTAGGATGATCTTACCTGTAACCCTTTTTAGCGAAACGGTTTTCATTTGGACAAACAATAACCCAAATGCAGGTCTAAATTACGACGGTTACATTGAATAGCAATCATATTCAGAAAACAATAGGTGCATTGCACACATGTTATACGACCTATTGATTCTTTAAGGCCATTGACTGGTTCCTTTGACATAATTTTGGTCCGCCTTAACACATCCTAAAATGTCGAATATGGGATTGATAATCCATAGAAAAATCAAATCGATTCACACAGACCACTCCATGTCCCCTAGATCAATACAAAGCTTATAGAAAACAAAATCAAAATAACGATCACATAAAATTACTGTTGCAATGAAAAAACAAAGCGAACACCAAAGATCAAAGAAGGAAACGTACATTGCTAGACGAAACAATAAAAATCACCATGAATGGAGGCCATGTCTCAACGTCGGCGCGATGTCAGTCGTCCCACCCAGAGTTGACTTGTCAACCAAAGCATCTATTGTTTGTACTCTTGGCTTTTGTTTATAAATAGCCCGCTTCTGCCTGTAAACACCACCATCATTACCAAGTGAAGTAGCTTTAATTTCAGCATCAGTCGCATTACAACACCTTATGTTACATGCAAAGATCGACCATCAGGTTCATGTTGACTGTTCAGACTGATCCGGTCGACAGACTCTTGTATGCCATCATCTTCTTCAACAGCCTCTAAACCAACTCAATCAAATACAAACACAAAACAATTCAGCAATCAACTCGGTATAAATGTAGGTTTTCAAAACAATCGAAACCTAATTCACACATATACACAAACATAAATCCAACAAATTAAATATATATATCAAAATCAATAAGGTCTTTTTAAAAGAATCACATTCAATCAAACATACAGAATAACATATTTTATCAAATAAACAAAAACTTATACCTAATCGTAAAGTGGTATACAGATACTGCTTTAAGAGATGACTCGTCAAACGTGAAATTAACCTTGGCACCCCTTATTCTTGCTCCGGACCAAAGAGAAAGGGCTGTTTCTTGTTCCTAAAGATCACAAAACAAAATTATAATTTTAAACTCTGCAAAATCTAACAGTTTCTACATACAACAATGATTTAACATATAAATAAATTAGATAATACGGGATCTGCATCATATATGAGTGGCATTCCAAACGAAGGCCGTTATTTTTAAGACCAAATAACAGCTCGTTAACATGATTAGAAAGTAATTAAAACAGTAAAATAGAAAAACTGCAAAGAAACAATAAGAAGTACTTGCTAAACTTAAGTTTAACATAATAATGTAAATAACTGGTGAGCAATTATATAAATTAACAAAGTATATAATACCGGTAGATTCAGTCATTGGGGCATCATCGAATACCCTAGGGTTGGATAACATATCAAGATCTGAAATCGAGTAAACAAAAAGGAAGGAATCGAGAAGAAAACAGAAGAAAATCAGGAATGACAGTTCGTTTAGAGATAGAATTGTACCTGTGCGTGGAAGAAAACGGTGCAGATCAATCGGCGACGGTGGAGGAGCTGCAGAAGAATCAACGATATGATAAGATTAGTAGTAGGATAGATAAATAGTTATTTCAATCTTCTTTTTTTCAAATGATGACCATTCCGCTTAACTAATACGAACGCTAATTAATGTAAAAGATAAAAATCAATCTTAATATGAAGCTTCCTCCTACCTTTTTTGAGTTGTTGGTTGAATTTGAGACTCAACGAACAACAAATTCTTGTGCCACCCCACCGTTTTTCTTATCCGGCCAAAGTCCCCCTCATCTACGGCGTGCTCCAATCCGAAAAACTCAACATCACCCATCCTTCATGCCCAAAGAAGCAGAAGCGTTACCCTTCGAGTCTTCTTCTCTGACCAAGCAACAACCTTTCTTCACAATCGATCACCGCTGGAGCGAAACCTGCATTTCTAACACCCATGTCTTGTTGCTTCTCTAAAGCGTGTCCTTTTCATTGAGAACAGCTGTCGCAGATCAAATCGCCATCACAAACACCACATTTCTTCATCAATTACATACAAGGCTGTCTAGAGCGTATACATTATTTGAAATTTAAACTAGCCTGTGTACAAAAAATGTTGTATTATGCAAAGAATTGAGAAGACATTGATAACCTCATGACCGCTCAAAAAGACGTAATTCTCACCCTCAAGATAATGTGGAACTTGTGTTGTATAAAGGAATCTGCAAGGTAAAAGCTTATAAGCATTAGAATATAAACAATGGGAACTGAGATAGAGTTACTCCTCTTAAAAACTCGTAGGATAAAGTTACATTTTTTTTGTTTCAGTTCCAATCCAATGTGGACTTTAGATGTCACACCCCGACCACGTTAAAACAACAAAACCTCGGCGGAAACTTCGGGGAGTGTTGTAACAGAATCATTGTTTCACAACATATAGATATTGAAGTTATGTTTTATTGAATTATTAATTGTTTAACATTGTCTTGAAAGTAAATAAACGAGTTTAAACATATTGTCTTTCATGTTTTATGTCACAAAGGCCCGCGTCCCATCCTAAGTGAATCATCATAGTCATCAAACAACTACACCTGAAACATATGTGAAAATAAAGTCAGCACAAAAATGTCGGCGAGTACATAGGTTTTGTGAGTGTATCAAATTCATGGCTAGTATACATATTGCAATACCTCGTACGACTAATAGAGTCGATAATTGAAAACCTTGTATTGAAAAGTGTTTAGTATTGCAATATAATTAACCAACTAAAACAAGTTGGTTAAAGTTTATAAAACCTCGTTACCATGAATCCTGACCAAAACATTTGCTTTTGTAAACCAAATTGTAAATCGTCCTTGTAAAAAAACTTGTATGGTTTATATCATTTAGTAAACATCGTTGCGTGACATCGTTTGAAATCATTCGTCCAAGTGAACTAAATAATGCCACGGAATGTAATATGATAAAAGCATTTATATATAAGAAGTACCAGCGGCGTATCTACCATGATTTTATTACTTACACCCGTCCCATTATCAATCACTTAACATAAACCAATCGTTCAAAATCGTTCAATTCTTTCGTGTTATAAACCATTGTTCAATCATTCTTGTCATAAAACCACCGTTCAATCGTTCGTGTTATAAACCATTGTTCAATCGTCTGTGTCATAAAACCATTCGTTCAATCATCCGTGTTTTATTTGTGAAAACTAACTTTTGGTCGTTCTAGTTGAATACATCCAAACCTGTGTGACTCGTCTATACCACCAAAGGGTATCTTTAATCGACTAACAAACCACCAAAGGGTTTGTTAAAATAACAGGTTCTGTTGTTAACCACATTACCCCCATAACCATGGTGATAGTCCGATAACAGGATTTGTCAGATCCTATGGTACCATAACATACTACTGGTCGGCTCGGCCAAAGCTAACAAATGTCATTCGTGTTATGTATTAATGCACCAACAAGTTCGTCCACAGTATTGAAATCGTTGTGTTTAATATAAACCATAGCATTTGTTTTTGAAAACTTGAAATCATTTTAACACATATGAATCACCCCAAAACAATTGAAAGCATAAAATAGGGGAACTATGTACTCACTTGAGACTGCAAGTATCCATGATCTAGTGAACTAACAAAGCTCGGGGAGTCAAGAAATCAAGTGGCATCTAGTATGGAATCGCTATGTTAATAATCGGGACCTAAGTCGGGAGATCGAATAGAATGAGGTCTTGTAAACCAAATGAGTGTTGGAACTCATATGATATGGTTTAACAAAGCCTACATTCTGATTTGTAATCAATCCTAAGTGCTTTTGACCCGTTAAGGTAGTTTATGCTACTTTAACGTGTCATTTGAACAAATGCGCGTTCGGATGGTCTAACTAGTCCTATGATAAGTCTTATATGCCTAAATATGTTTAATAATGTTGCATAATCAGTTTAAGTGTCAAAATTTAGGTTACATATGCTTAAATTGAAATTATGCGCAAAAAGGGCATTTTGGTCATTTTCCTAAGGGATATAAACTACCTGTCATACAACTAATCAAACGAAGTGACCATAAGGTATAACCTCGGAAGGTTATTCCCTATACAACTATGGTCACAAAATATGTTTGGTCGGATCCTAATGATCGACCAAACAGGTCGGTTCGAAAGTCTAAGCGGTTGTCGAGACCGCTTGACTTACGACCCTAAACAAGCACGAAACTAGAAGTGACGAGTTAAACATGTTAAAACACATTTAACTAAGTTAGAAAATGGATTTGATATCAAAACACTGTTTTGATACCCGAAAATAGTTTTGTCGCAAAATGCATATAATCGTGTATTTTGACCGAAAATTTGACTCGTCACTTCGACTAGTCAATGTGGTAATCAGTAGGTATAGTCGCAAGGGACTATAATCATCGTGATTATGCTCACGTTGCAAAGTTCAGTTGAACTTTGACTTGACCAATTCATGGTCAAAGCTGAAAATCAAACACTGTTTGACTTTTAGATTGAAATAAATAAACAAGCCAAGGAAGAACACTTACAAGTGCTCTAGGATGGAAAAATGACTATGAAAGCTCAGGTATGAAGCCTCCAACAAAGTGTGGTAGCCTCAATTCAGAGCTAGAGTGAGGAAAATAAGAAATGAGCAAGGATTGAATGAAAGTTCATGGCTATTTATTGTTGAGTGATGTTATAGGATCTTGACAAGTGTAATAAGTGTTGCCCAAAGAATGATCCACACCCTACAAGTGTTAGGATCTGATTAGAAGGCTTGTAGAACACATTACTTGGTCCCCAAACAAGAAAACAAGCAACAAAAACCATCAATTCAGTTGATTTCTATGAAAAAATAGCTATTGGTCTGAAGGCTCTAGCCCCCCGTGAGCCAGACAGACAATTTCTCTCGCTGGCCGCCAGAGAGTGCAGGTCTGGTCTTTCCAAAGTTGGCAGAAATGGTCCCTGCAGCTCCAAAACTTGTTTTTTGACGCGTTTAACCCCCGTTAACCCAATTTCAAGGCTCTACAAGGATGTTAAAGCATAGGGGGCTTGAAATATTCTTGGAAATATCATGGATGCTGGTTCGTTTGGTCGTACGATCGTGTTTTTCGGTTAATTACGACGAAACTTGAACGGATGCGAAAACGATCCAAATTACGCGACGAAATGTATTTTTGCATTCCCATCACTAAAATACAATATTTTTAGTGTTTACAAAAATTTTTGGATGTCCGGATATGGTCAGAACGCAAGATATGCACGTATCTGCATACTTTCGCAGTTTTGACACTTTTAGTCCCTATGATCAAATAAGCGTATTTTCGCATACCGAACCCCTCAAAACTTATTTCTAAGCTATGTAAAGGGTATTTAAGGTATGTTTAGCTTATGATCTTATTCTGGAGTGTAAGTAGCTATGCGAACTGGCAGACTTTTGCAGTTTGTCGCAAATAGTCCCTGTGATCGAATAAACTTGTTTTTGCCATACCAAACCCTTCAAAACTTATATCTAAGTTATGTAAAGGTTATTTAAGGTATGGTAAGCTTATGTCACTCTTCCGGAGTGTATGTCACGTTAAACTGACTATGTTTATGTAACAGTTTGCGTATAACTTTCCAGAAAGTGTTTAAAAACTTTGAAATCGAACAAGAATTGATATGTGTAAATGTCACATGTAATTGTATAAATCTCGAGAATGAAACACAAGATTTAATTGGATTCATATTTGTATGATGGTCGTAGAGGCATAAATGTCACAGTCTCCCCTACTTTAGGAAATTTCATCCCGAAATTTATTCGTAGGAGTCTGTTTGTATAAGTTGTGTTAAGCAATTGTCTTGCATGGAATCTAGGGTGTAATCTATTTGCATAGAGTAACCCATCAAGGATCTCCACGTAAGGCATAACTTTATCATTCCCTAGTGGATGCTTCCTCAGATAATGCAGGAAGTGGGAATGAGGGATTGATTATTGGTAAAACCAAATCAACCAATAGTAGTACTATGTGTCACACCCCAACCGATAGCGGAAACATAGGGATGAGACGAACAAATCGCTCAAAAGCATCATAACACTATTGTGAAACTATAATTTAAATCAAATTTCACAAAGATTCTAAAATGTTATACAAGGTTCAAAGATAATCAAAATTGTTTCAACATAATCAAAGCTTGGTTTATTTCTAGGATGAGTTTCTAAGTTCATCCTAGCTTGTTTCTTGATCACTTCGTCTATCAACCTGCAACATGTATTAAAATAACATCAACAAAAAGTTGGCGAGTATACAAGTTTAATACATAGCATAAAGTATAATAAAAGTTTAAATACTCATATCCAACACGAATAACATGATCCAAGTTACTACTTTGCCTTTCCCAATAGACTAGCTGGAGGTTAACATGTTCAACTTGTTCAATACGATCAACTTGTTCAATACGATCAACTTGTTCAATACGTTCAACTTGCATAGCATATGAGATTAACAAGCAGCAAAATGTTTCGTGTTTAAATGTGGATAGAGTGTGAATATAACAAGTTTCAAGCATTGCGTGTTTTTGTATAGAATACATGTTGCACCCAAAGTGTTTAAAAGTAAAAATGGGATCGAGTATATTCACAGTTTTGCATAGGAAGTACACTTAAACCGCGAGGAAAGTTGGAGATCACGAGTGGTTGTGTTTGCGATTCCATGTAAAATAACGCACGAATAAAAATTGAGAAACCGAACGAACGGGAGTGATATTGAGAGACAATTTAATTATCACTCATAACTTAAATAATATTTCTAATTTTCATGGTTTGCAATTTAAGTATTTATAACTTTTCTCATTAATCCACTTAATGTTATAAAAGGATTATAAAGGTTTAATTGATTGTTTTATTAGATTTAGTGGTTTAAATTCTAAAAAAAAAAAAGAAATTAAAAAAAAGTATGTTGAAACAAACAGTGGAAAGTTTACGCCTCTAGATATAGTTTTTCATCAAAATTCACAAAATAATTTTCATTTTGAAGTTAAATGTACGTACTAAGTTTGTTTAAAAAAGATCAACAGTGATGCCAAATTTAATTTACATTATTTCAAGTTATATCTACAAATGGTTGACTCGCAAGTCTCAGACATTCAAACAACATTGTATTATGAAACAGATTCTTTTGTTTTGCTTGAATAATGACCAACATCAGTTCATCATCTCCATTAAATAGAAACGAACAGGAACAGTTATCTTCTTCATTGAAAGGAAAAGACCCGTTCGACTGTTATGGTTGTCTTCTTCATTTTCATAAAAAAAGACATAGACTGTCATGTATAAACTCATAGATTTAGTTGATCGGACATGGTATAGAGCCAGAAACGAAAAGGAACAAGAAAATTATACCGAAGATGAGTCGACGTACTCCCGTCCTGAATCTCCGATTCCGGCGAAACGTTTGGATTCTCCGGCGGCGTATGGTGTTTTCCCGATGACGTTCCGAACTCCGACGACTTCGAAGGGATTCCAAAGGATGTTATGTTGTCGAAACAGATTTGTGGGTTGAGGGTGTCGAGTTGGCTGATGCCATTTATATATACACGTTTCAAAACTGGTTTCCGTATAATTCGAAGTTTCCGAAACCGTGGCTCGGTATCTAGCTCGAAAGGTGACTATGTTCAAGGTTTTATATATAAGGAAACGCGGAATCACAGTTAGGCATCGAGAAATCAGCGAAGGAGAAAAAGGAAAGTTTGGTTGTCTTCGTTCTGTTTTGGCGGCAATTCGGAAGAAGGAATTCGAGCGTATCAAGTGTATAAATATTAAACATTCCTAAAACTTGATTCCAAGGCATAGCTCAGCTGGTTGCGCGCACGTTTGGGATGTGGGGGTATCCGGGTTCGAGTCCCCGGCTTCCCACATTTTGTTGTTTCTTTTTTTGTTAACAGGCTATCATGTTGACACAAGGGACCCCTCACCTTGTATAATGTACAGAACTGGTCCCTGCACTAATGGTTTGGCAGAAATGCAATTTCAGTCCCTCAACTTTAAGGAGTTAATTAAATAGTTAAATTAATTTGGTTTAAGTTAGATCTCCTAACTAACTTAACCAGGTTAACTTGTATCACCTTATCTAACTTTAAAATCTAACGAGTCTAACTAGATTACTTTTATAAAAGTAAAAGAATAAAACTTTTAAATTGTAAAATTAATTAATTCTTGTTATGAATGCATCCATTATTAGTGACTATCCACATTTCTAACTCCCATGTCACAATTATGTTTGTATTAATGTTATAGCCTATATATAGTGGCTCTTGTATTTTGTGTGAGATCATATCAATAAGAAATTCATCTCTCGTACTCCCATTCTCTTCTATACATTGCTAATAGGTTCTAGTTATTACACAACACGTTATCAGCACGATTGAGTAATGAAGCAGCTAAATTAAAGTTGTGTATATGATCACACGTTATAAACATGATTGAGTAGTGATCAAGATTTATTTATAATATGACATTCGAAATTTCAAACTCACTAAAGCTTATTGTAAAATTATTGATGCTTGTAAGATTTTGGACTGACAAATCTTAATGATTCGGTCATATAATTGATGTTATGTGGTGAAAAAATTAGTTATACATGTGGAATAAAAAAAAACAATTTCCACTTGTCAAACCTCAAATGCATTATTGATATATAAGGCTTGAAACAGTCACCATGAAAGTTGTCGGACTCTATTCCATTCCTTGAAGAGAATGTGATGAGAAAAATATATATCATAATCCATTGAGCAAAACAATTTCCATTGTCAAATGTCATTAATTGTTAAAGAATATATATAAAGTTTGAAACAACAAGCATGGAAGTTCTGTGGTTCTAATCCATTCCCTAATATGAATGTTGATGATCAATTCAAAGGTTATGATCATATACATAACTAAGAAAATTGTAATGATGCCACCATGAATGTTGTATGGGAGTATAGCAAATATGGTCAGAAGACTATATTAGAAGTTACTAGAAATGATACTAATTTTCCACAATATTCCATTAAATCAAATATGGTGAGTAACCAGAAGTTACTAGAATATTTATACGTTCACCACATGGCATGACCAAATAGGTCATCAAGATAGCATCATGATATGCTAAACAATCAAACATGCTAACCGGCACCTTAGCACCTTTAAGTAATCTAAAAACATTGCTCCCAAAATGCCTTATCATATGTCTAGTTAGTTTTTTTTTTGGCAAATAAATTTTTATGCCCTTCCAAACAATAAACTCCTACAAACAATCCCTCTTATATGGGACCATTGAAATGTACAGTTGTGTGGATTGTGGCATTCATACATGGTTACATGTGAGTTTTTAGCTACCCGTATGTAGCATATGCCCAACACTATGGAACGTTTCAATTACAACTGGTCTCCTGAAGAGAACCAAGTTTCCATTTTTTTTATATATATATTTTGTTGTGCAGCCTATGTACCAATAGCACCACCATAACATATAAAATGGGATATGTACATCATATTCCCAGTCTTAGGGGGAGACAAAAAAATGAAAGACTGGTAACATAAAAAAAATGCATCATATTATATATCGACCCCTGAAGTGGTCAATGCAAATCTGAAGTCCAAAAGAAAGAGCGTGTATTTGCAAATAATAACAAATGAAATACAAGATGCATTCACTAACACAAATAAGGTGACAAAGTCACATATACCAGCTTAAACTTATCTGCTCGAATGGAAGTACTCACAAAATGATTATCTTATTAATAAATTGTGAGAGATAAATCGGTTTCAAAAAGATAAAACCAACAAACACAAAAAGAGTAGAGTAACGCAGTTGGTGTAACCCCAACAGAGGTGGCACATAAAACACCATAAGTGGTTGCATACAAAACCCCAGAAGTGGTTGCATACTAAACCTTAAAGAAGGTTGTTGTTAAAACCCCAAAAGAGGCTAATGGAGTTCTAAAAGAAACTCTAGTACCAAACAAATATGAGATCGCGATGAATTATGTACAAAATAGCTACAATATGGAACCGTAATGAAACACGTGTAAAATGATATATTTGATTATGCTATAGCAATAGATGTAATCGATGAAAAAAAAGGATTACGTATATAGAAAGTGTGCAAGAGTGTACGCACACACATAGCCAAAAATGGCTACATGACTTAAGGTTGAACTAAATTTGCTCGACAAACTAAACGTTTTCGAACCAGCAGTTCGAACACCCATAGATGTCAAACCAGTAGGTTATAAATGGGTGTCTTTAAATAAAAGGAAACGTAAATAATGAGTTTTTGCGATGTAAGGCACACGTTTTTAACATAAAGATTTTTTCCCAAATCCCAGCAGTTGATTACGAGGAAACGTATACCCCTGTAGTGGATGCGATAATCTTTAGATGTTTAAGCTGCCTCGCAATCTCAGAATGACTTCAGATAAAACAACTTATGGATGTCATCACCGTATACATGTATGAGACAATTGCAAATGACTTTTGCATGAAAACCCCCTGAAGGATTAAAAATGCTCAAAGCATTATGAAACAATAACCCCAGAGGTGTTATATATATGAATCTTAAAGGAAACTACTCGTATGTGGTACAGTCGACTATACTCTGAAAAGAGAGGTATAATTTTGACAAAATGAGCTACATCTATTTAACAAGATTTCATTCTTACAGTGATAATGTAAACATCATCGAGAGGGAACCCTCAAACTAAAGAGGAAAATTTTGAATGACCTTTACAAAGTGTAGTTATTCTCGACCTGTAGTTCGAGTATATATGTACTATTTTTGCTCATCAATCTGACTACATCTAGAAGATGTTATATAGAAAAAGCTCATTCGTTGAGTACATGAACGACTGTCTGATCGCTTGACATAGAAAAAATATTCTTATCAACCCCAAGAAAGGGATGTTGAACTACTTAGTCAAGAAGTACCATACTTAATTGCGATCAGAGCATTGACGTATCTTGCAAACAAGACGACATCTGATATTACGTTCTTGCTAAATGTATTGGTAAGATTACAGTTCTAATCTCAAATGTTGCACTCTTTTTCCCTTCACTAAGTTTTTCCCATTGGGTTTTCTTGGTAAGGTTTTTAACGTGACAACATAACTGATCCAATAGTATCAGTTTATCATATAGGTCCCGAAGTACTAATTTAACATCATCATAAATCATGTTGTTAATTATGTATAATGCGTAGTGCACTCTTTTTCCTTAGCTACGGTTTTGTCCCATTGGGTTTTCCTGGCATGGTTTTTAACGAGGCAGAATTATAAAGCGCATTAAATAATTATTTGACATATTTACAAACTCGAGACACGGGATAGTTCCACAAGAACAATATGGCGTCCTGGGTTATGACTGATATATATTAGACTCGCATAGAGTTCGATCTCAGTCCAGATACAAGTTATGAAGGTCGAAGATTTCAGCATATTTAAGAAGTATGTAGATTAGAGTTGATCAAGAGAAGCTCAAGCCATACTGTATGAAGACAATGTAGACAACAACACTCAAATCAAAGAAGACTACGCCAAATATCAAGTTAAGCAATTGTCATAGAAGATTGGATTCAACATCATCAAGATATACAAGTAAAATTGAGGGGGAGTAATGTACCCATAATATACACAGTGTATGTACTCTTTTTCCTTAACTAAGTTTTGTCCCACTGGGTTTTTCTTAGTAAGGTTTTAATGAGGCAACATAACTGGTCCTGCAGTATCAGTTAACATCGGTCCTGAAGAATCGTGTAAACATTATCTAGTAGTATAATGTTAACAGTGTATGTGTGTTTCTAAATGTCTGAGGGGGAGACAATACGCGCTGCACTCTTTTTCCCTTAGCTGAGGTTTTGTCCCACTGGGTTTTTTCTAGGAAGGTTTTTTTTTACGAGGCAGCATCACCAAGCGTATTAAAGAATAGTATATCATCATGTGGATAGTCAAGGGGGAGTGTTATGAATGCATCCATTATTAGTGACTATCCACATTTCTAACTCCCATGTCACAATTATGTCTGTATTAATGTTATAGCCTATATATAGTGGCTCATGTATTTTGTGTGAGATCATATCAATAAGAAATTCATCTCTCGTACTCCCATTCTCTTCTATACATTGCTAATAGGTTCTAGTTATTACACAACAATTCTATTAATTAACCAATAAATACATAAATACTCATATTTATAACGAATTAAGGATAAAAGATCTTTCAACAATTAACCATTTCGCGAAGCTTTCGGGTTTCAAGGATTAGGATCCGAATTTCATTGTTTTATAAGTTTTACTTAGTTAAACGAGCATCGAGTATTATTGTGTAATAACGAATCAAGAATCTTGGATATTATATCGTTCAAACGTGAATTTTGATTAACAGTTGCACATAAGACTAACATGAATACACGAACATGATTAAAATACTTTGTTTTCATTACGATCAATAGTCTCGGATTACAAATAGAAACGAAATAGACTACAACGAGCGTACAAATGTCTAAAAACGGGAAGTACAACTTGTCTTACTAAAATAAGAAAGTACGAAAATGCGGAGCGTTACAGTCTCCCCTACTTAGGAGATTTCGTCCTCGAAATATAAGGGGAAGGACTAAACGAAGAGTAAAAGTGATGGTATATCGAGAAACATGGACGTTGAGTGCGAGGAAACAATAATGGAAAATAAAATCAATGGTGAGGGACTTGCCATCAGAAATTTTGACTGGGAATGACTCGGGGAGTTTCGAGTGAGTACATTTTAACATAGATTCAAATTTAGCAAATACAAAGCCTTACGCGAGTATAGAGGTAATAAGGTTTTTATCGAAGAAACGTACCATCACTGACTTTATTGTCGTCTTGGGCTTGCCGTCGTTCTTGATTCCATATAGGACATTGTGGGCGAAGATGCGTAGTATCCCCACACTTGTAACAGGTTCTAACATTGTCTGCTGGTTTAGGGTTTTAGGGAGCTTGCTGAAAATAAGTAGCACGATGACCAAAACGGTTGCATATAGTGCAATGGCGACAGTTTGAGTCGACAGGGTGATGATAGTTGCAAGTGGTACACTTGGGATAAGTTCCAGTGTATGGTTTTCTTGTGTTCTCTTGTGTAACAGGGTTTGGGTTAGCAACAGGTACAATCGCGTTGCAGCCAAGGTGTTGAAAATTTCGTTTCTTACCCTCGCCACTACTTGATTGTTGGGTGATTTGGTTGGCTGGCTTAGAGGAGCTGGCTGGGGTTGCAATTTGTTTATCGCGAACGCGATTGTTGTTTAGGCTAGCTGAAAGACGATAGACAACCTCGATGTTGTCCAGTTTGGCTGCTTCAATAGTGTCACACATGCCAGAAGGTAGCCCATGGATATACTTTCTGATCATGCGATCAGTGGTTGACACAAAATGTGGTACTATGAAACTTAACTGCTTAAAGCGAGTGGTGTAGGCTAGGTTGTCATCACCAATTTGCTTGAGGTGCCAAAACTCATCCTCGAGCTTTTGTTGTTCATGAGGAGGACAAAACTCATCCATCATGAGTTGCTTCACTTCCTCCCAAGGTAGTGCATAAGCTACTTCGTTAGAGCGAATGTTTCTCTCGTTGGTCCACCATTCCAAAGCCCTAGCTTGGAAAAATCCAGTAGCACTACACGTTTTGAGTTCTTCAGGACACTCGCTGTTGATGAAAGTAACCTCTATGCTATCGAACCATTTAAGCATAGCTGTCACCCCATCCTTGCCAGTGAAAGGTTTAGGGTTGTAGGAGGCAAAGTGCTTGTAGTTAAAGGTTACAGGCTTGGGTTGGACCACCTTCGAGTCCACAGAGGAGTTGGGAGTGTTTGAAGCTTGAATTTCTGTGACGATCTTGGGGACGATACGAGCAATCTGATTTATGACACATGTGCTTGTAATCATTGTAAATAGTTCAGTTATCAATAAAACAATGTTATCTGATCCCAATATTTGTTTATTTATGTTTGACATTTTTCATGTTTTGACTTTTGTTCAATTTCAATTTCAAACTCTATATCGCTTTCTAGAAAGTTATACGCAAACTGATGCGTAACCGTAATCAGTTTAACACGACAAACACCCTGGAACATCAATTTATGCTTAACATACCTTAAATAACCTTTACATAACTTAGAAATAAGTTTTGAAGGCTTTGGTATGGCAACATCAAGTTTATTCGCTTACAGGGACTAATTTCAACAAACTGCGAAAGTATGCCGATTCGTACTGTAACGGACAATCCGGAACTTGATCATAAGTTAAACATACCCTAAATATCCTTTACATAGCTTAGAAATAGGCTTTGAGGGGTTCGGTGTGCTAAAATAAACTTTTTGGTCATTCAGGGACTAAAAGCGTCAAAACGTGCATAAGTTTGCATTTTCGCGCATATCTTACGTTCTGAATACATCCGGACATCCAAAAATTTATGTACTCATTAAAATATTTTATTTTAGTGATTGGCATGATAAAATTCCATTCGTCGTGTAATTTGGATCGTTTTTCACGTTCGTTCGTGTTTCGTCATAATTAACCGAATAACGTGATGTACGGCCAAACGAACCGACATCCGATATATTTTTGAGCATTTTTCATGTCCCCTATGCTTAGGCATCATTGTAGAGCCTTGAAATGGGGTTAAAGGGGCTTAAACGTGCCGAAAATGCATCGAAAAGCAGGTTTTGAACATGCAGGGACCATTTGTGACAATTCTGGAGTAAGATGGGCTCTCATCTTACGCAGGGAGTGTAAGCAGCCCAGTTCAGCAAAAATGATTTCCAGCCATTTTCAGTTGTTTCCCATGTTTGCAAATGGTTTTATCAAGTCTATGGGCTTGTTTTCAGGTGCCCATGGTATTCAAATCAGGAGGTGCACATGTATGGCTTAGATCGAAGCTCGGTTTTCGAGGAATGATCTTAACGGTTACCCGAAAACTATAAATACCCCCCATGATTTCATTTGCAATCCACACTTGATCTGATTTCATTCTCTAAGTTGGAGTTCTAACACTTCATACCTGAGAATTATTAGATCAAATCTTCATCGCTTGGACCTCTTGTAAGCTTCTTTCGTTCTTTTATGCGTTTTTAAGTGTGAAAGTCAAACAATGTTTGACTTTCAGCTTTGACCAGTTTATGGTCAACACGAAGTTCGTTTGAACTTCGCAACGTGAGCGTAATCACAATGGTTATAGTCCTTTGTGACTATACCTACTGATTACCACATTATTTAGGCATTGTGACGAGTCATAGTTTCGGTCAAAATACGTGTTTATGCGTATTTTGAAACCAAACTATTCTTGGGTATCAATGCCCTTTCTTTTGATATCAAACCTGTTTTCAAACTTCGTTAAACATGTTTTGACATCTTTAACTCGTCACTTTAGGTTTAGTTCGTAAGATAAGCGGTCTAAACAACCGCTTAGACTTTCGAACCCGACCCGTTTGGTCAATCATTAGGTTTCGACCAAACACATTTTGTGACCATAGTTGCATAAGGAATAACCTTCCGAGGTTATACTTTATGGTCACTTAGTCTACGTAGTTGTATGATAGATAATTATATGCATTAGGAAAAATGACCAAAATGCCCTTTTTACGCCAAAATTCATTTTAAGCATATGTAACATAAATTTGGACATCTAAACTGATTAGGCAACATTATTAGACATGTTAAGGCATATTTTACTTGTCATAGGACTAGTTAGGCGGTCTGAACGCGTTTTATGCGAACGACGCGTTAAAGTAGCTTAAGCTACCTAAACGGGTCATAATGGGTCGTAAGCACTTAAGTTAGGTTTCGTTTTAGATGAGTTCCTATACTCATTTGGTTTACGAAACCACATTCTATCCTATCTCCCGGTTTAGGATACAATTATTAACATAGTTACCTATATTAGGTGCCGATTGATTCCGTGATATTTCTAGCATTGCTTGGTTGTTATCCAAAGACTATTGAGCAAACTCAAGTGAGTACATAGTTCCCCTCTTTTACTGTTTTTCAAACATTTTGGGGTGAAACACATGTGCCTACTTGTTACTTTCGTGCTTCTTCATGATTTCATATCTTATACTTGCTATGTTCATTAATACACGTATAATACATGATTTTATCCATGTTTTTGCTATGTATGTTCATTTATTGCATACTTAGTACATTGTTTTTACATCACATGCTATGTATGTTCATTTATTGCATACTTAGTACATTGTTTTACATCACATGCTATGTATGTTCATTCTTTGCATACTTAGTACATTGTTTTACATCACATGCTATGTATGTTCATTTATTGCATGCTTAGTACATTGTTTTATAACCACTTGGGCTAGCTCAAGTGGCCACCGACATCCTTGCGAAGTCTCTCGTGGCCTCCCATTGCGTGGAGGTCTTGGGTTCGATCCCGAGCGAGTATGGCATGAGGATATTTACAGCCAGGAAGCTTTGTCGGGTAGTGACCTGGGAAGGGAGATCCCTTCCGCGGTTGGGGATACCGTGCAAATTATCCTTTTTTTTTTTTTTTTTAGTACATTGTTTTCATAAAACATGCTTATATTTTGGTATGAAATTTGGTTTGTTTAAATGGGACAAAAATACATTCATTAACATTAGCTACGCCGCTTGGTAGTAAGTAATGGTACCATAGGAATTGACAACTCCCGTTCCAGAAATCCTAGGTTTGTTTGGGTGGAAAGAATGACTGAATCCAATATACATAATTTAGATAAACCTTTAATTTGTTTAAGGGTTTGTCGCCACAGTCGCAATGCTTGAATGTATGCGTTTTGACATTACCGCATAGATGTTTGTATCACTAAGGCATGCAGTTATTTTTCAAAACATAACTTTGATATAAACCATGATTTATTTCAATACCTTGTTTTGTGCATTTTACCTGTGGTTTAGTTGACATATTTCACTTGCCATACATGACATTTGGTTACATATTACATGATTTACATTTGACAATAGACATGGTTTTCACATGAACATTTTGACATTGACAAGACATTTTGGTGGTTTGTTTGGGTAAGTGATTTAAATAACGAGGCGTGTGTAATAGGATAAAAGCACGGTGCATACGCCGCTGGTACTTCCTATATATAAGTGCTTTTATAATATTACATATCGTAGCGTTATTTAAACCATTTCAATTTAGACATATTACATTTTACACAAATAACATATCTTCACAAGACAATGTTTTACAAACAGTTATTTTATACAACTCATTTTACTTGGTTATTTAATTAACCATACACCTTTCTTTTATATAGTCAGATTTCTTATCAAATTTTCATATGATTTACAAAGAAATTCATTTAACAAGATTCATGACTAACTTTTATTAAACATTTCTTTAAACTTAAGTCATGAATCCCATTTTAACAAAAACCTATGTATCTCACAGGCATTTTTATGCTGACGTACCTATTTTCACATGTGTTTTCAGGAGCTGATGCGTAGGGATGATCAAGATACACTTAGGCGGACCTGTGCCTTAGCGACATAAAAATGAAGCTAGACTAGTTAAATAATGTTATGTACTCTTGTTTCCTTGTTTGTTTTAAGACAATGTAACCCCATTTGTTTTTAAATAAAACAAAACTTTAATTACCATGGTTGTGAAACAATAATTCTGTTGCTACACTCCTCGACGTTTCCGCCATGGTTAGTTGTTTTACGCGGTTGGGGTGTGACAGAGGAGTTGGTATCAGAGCCAAAGGTTATAGGGAATTATGTTATTAGTAATGCTTTGACCTAGACTATAACTTTTCTAGGACCCTAACACAAGTTATCTTGTGTTTAGATCTTGAAACATACACGTCACCTATCCTTAGGTGATTACCAAAACAAGAACACAATTTTCCGAGACGATTTTTGAAAAGCAATCATCTGTTTTTAAATGATTTGTTATAAGGTTTTGAACCCTCTAAGTTTTCAAAATGATTTTGAAAATAATCACCCACCCTTTCGGATGATTCTTTTGGCCTTGTGCCTTCCGAATTTTCAAAATCTCGTCAAAATTTTGGGCCTAAATAATGTGAACACGTGCAATCTGGAAGAGTGGATGCCTGTATCTCGAGTTTTCTGTCTAGGAAAGAGTGTTCGTACAAATCCACATAATCGAACCAGTCACTCTTACCTGGGAATTCTTAGGGTGAATGTCCACTTATAGGCTAAAGCATGTCTTCGCGATACATTATTTTTGACCCATTTACTTTGATTAGCCACTGTGTGTCGTTTGTTTGCTTTGTGGTACGGAAAAATGACCACCATCATTGCTTTTGTCAATTTTTGTATCATCTCATTCTTTTCATCTAATCATCTCACTCATTTTCTCTCATGTTTCCTCTTTTAGAATGCCTCCTCGACGCGAAAATCCGCTACCTAATGCCGAAATGGCAGCTATCATTGGGCAGCAAATGGCTGCTGTACTCCCAGACATTGTTGCTCAAGTTAACCAAGCCAACAATAACCAAAATGCTCCATGCAACTTCAAAAGTTTCAATTCGGCTAAACCACTCAAGTTTAGTGGTTCTAAAGGAGCAACTGGGCTCTTACAGTGGTTTGAGAGCATTGAGAGTACTTTTCGTCATGTTCAGTGTCCTGATAATCGCAAAGTCGAGTTTGCTTCTAGCGTGTTTCAAAAGAGGTCTCTTACTTGGTGGAACGGGGTAATGAGAGACCGTGGTGCTGAAGTTGCTTTAGCACAGACCTAGGCAAAGCTTAGGGCTCTTATGATGAGGGAATTCTGTCCTCGTCACGAGCAGAGGGCTTTAGAAAGGCAGTTTGATGATTTGAAGCAAGATAGTGGTGAGCATCGGGCTTACACTGATAGGTATGAAGAGCTGAGTTTGGTATGCCCTACAATGGTTACCCCACTCGAGAAAGCTATCGAGAGGTATGTTGATGGCTTACCTGACTCCGTGCAAGACATCGTCACTGGTAGCAACCCTACCACAGTTCATCAGGCAATCGAGTTAGCTGCGACTTTGACTAAGTCACAGATCAGAAAGGATAAGCTACACAGAAAAGGTGATAAGGGTAAGAAAGAGTCGTCTGATAAGGGTGAAAGCAAGAAGGGTAAGAACAAGAAGGGTAAGGAATCTGGTTCTTCAAAAGGGTCTAGGAAGCGCAAGGATTCCCAGAACTTCGATGTCACTGCCCAAGCCAATCAGGCAGTTCCCAACCAACCTGCACAACCGCCAGCAAAGAAACGATATGTGGGGAATGCACCGTTGTGCAACAGATGCAATAGTCACCATCAACCGCAAGTTCAGTGTCGTTTCTGTACTAACTGTGGAAAGTTGGGTCATCTTGCCGATGTTTGTCGTTTTGCTCAGAATCAAGCTGCACATAACCCAGCTCAGTAGGCTGCTCAACTGCCTGCTCAACAGCAAGCACAAGCTGCACGACCTCACTTTCCTCCTGGTTTTAGTGCTACAATTGTGGGGACCTGACTCATTATCGAAATCAGTGTCCAAGGTTGGCGAATGCGAACCCAGCTCAGGCTCGAGGACGAGTCTTTAACATGAATGCTCAAGAGGCGCGAGCAGACAACGAAGTGGTCAACGATACGTTCTTTTTTAATAATCAGCCTACATCTGTTCTTTTTGATTCAGGTGCCGATAAGAGTTTTGTGTCATTGTCTTTTGAGCCTTTGATGTGCATGTCTAGAACGAAACTAGGAAAGCCTTTGACAATAGAAGTTGCTAGTGGTGAACCCGTTGTTCTTGATTCTGTTCTTCGTAATTGCCATTTGAACCTTAATAACCATCTTTTTCCTATCGACCTCACACCAATGCAACTTGGAATCTTCGACATTATAGTGGGAATGGATTGGTTAGCCAAGTATCACGCAGAGGTAGTTTGTTTTGAGAAGATTGTTCGTATTCCGCTTTCAACTAGTGAGACTTTAGAGGTTCATGGTGAGAAACCTGCTAGTGGTCTCAAACTCATGTCTTGAACTCAAGCTCGAAAGTATTTGCGCAAGAACTATGTTGCTTTCTTAGCACATGTTGTAGTAGATAAAGGCAAAGGTAAGTCTATTCAAGATATCCCTATTGTTCGGGATTATCCTGAAGTGTTTCCTGAAGAGTTACCTGGTTTACCCCCAGCACGCCAAGTCGAGTTTCGTATTGATCTTGTACCTGATGCTAATCCGATCGCTAGGTCTTCGTATCGTCTTGCACCATCTGAGATGCAAGAGTTATCTAAGCAGCTTCAGGAGCTTTCTGACAAAGGTTTTATTCATCCTAGCTTTTCACCTTGGGGTGCTCCCGTTCTTTTTGTCAAGAAGAAGGATGGATCTTTCAGGATGTGCATCGATTACCGTGAGCTTAACAAGCTTACCATCAAAAATCGATATCCCCTACCTCGCATTGATGATCTCTTTGATCAGTTACAGGGTGCTTATTATTTTTCAAAGATTGATCTGCATTCTGGGTATCATCAGCTTCGAGTGCACGAGGAAGATATTCACAAGACTGCTTTCGGTTTGACTATGAGTTCACAGTTATGCCTTTCGGTTTGACTAATGCTCCTGCTGTTTTCATGGACTTGATGAATAGGGTTTGCAAGCCTTATTTGGACAAGTTCATCATCGTTTTCATTGATGACATCTTGATTTATTCTAAGATGCGAGCTGATCATGAGCAACATCTTCGTCTTACTCTGGAACTCCTGAAGAAAGAACAACTTTTCGCCAAATTCTCAAAGTGCGAATTTTGGCTTAAGGAAGTTCAATTTTTGGGACATATCGTCAACGAACAAGGTATCCATGTAGATCCCTCCAAGATCAGTGTGATTAAGGATTGGGATACGCCTACTACACCCATTGAATTTCGTTCTTTCCTTGGTCTTGTGGGTTGTTACCGCCGCTTCATTGAAAACTTCTCGAAGATCGCAGTTCCTCCAACTGCTCTAACTCAGAAGAACAAACCCTTTGATTGGGGATCCAAATAAGAAGAAGCGTTTCAGACCTTGAAGCAGAAGCTTTGTGATGCACCTATTCTATCTTTACCTGAGGGCAATGATGATTTTTTCGTGTATTATGATGCATCAAACTTGGGTCTTGGCTGTGTTCTCATGCAAAGGAACAAAGTCATAGCATATGCATCAAGGCAGTTGAAGGTACATGAGAAGAACTGCACCACTCATGATCTTGAGTTAGGTGCAGTTGTATTCGCTCTCAGAATCTGGAGACACTATTTGTATGGTACAAAATGTGTGGTTTTTACTGACCACGAAAGTCTTCAGCATATCTTTAATCAGAAAGAACTCAACATGAGGCAACGACGTTGGGTTGAACTTCTAAATGACTATGACTGTGAAATTCGCTACCATCCTGGTAAGGCGAATGTCATGGCTGACACATTAAGTCATAAGGAACGTGTCAAGCTTCACTGTGTCAAAGTTCGATATGATATTCAAACTCGCATTTCTCAGGCTCAACACACTTGTGTTTCCCAAGACTTGATGGGTAAGGAATTACCCTATCACATTAAGCCTGATATCGAGCTAAAAGACAATGGATTGTATTATTTCATGGACCGTTTGTGGGTCCAAAGTCAAGACAATCTTCGCACCTTGCTTATGGATGAAGCTCATAAGTCGCGTTATTCTATCCATCCTGGTGCAGATAAAATGTATAAGGATCTTCGTACTCAGTATTGGTGGCTTGGTATGAAGAAAGACATTGCCTTATACGTATCAAAATGCCTTACTTGTCTTAAGGTTAAGGCTGAACATCAACATCCTTCTGGTTTATTGGAGCAACCAGAGATTCCAGTTTGGAAATGGGAAAACATTGCAATGGATCTTATTACCCAACTTTCGCGCACAAATAGAGGTCATGACGCCATCTAGGTAGTTGTTGACCGTCTTACAAAGTCAGCACATTTCTTGCCGATCCGTGAGGATCTATCTGCTGACAAGCTGGCTAAAATTTATGTGGATGAAATTGTATCTAGAAATGGTGTTCCTTTGAACATTATTTCTGACAGAGATGCTCGATTCTCATCTCGTTTTTGGAGGACCATGCAATCTGCTATAGGAACCCAACTTAATTTGAGTACAACTTATCATCTGCAATCTGATGGTCAATCTGAGAGAACAATCCAGACTTTGGAGGATATTCTTAGAGCTTGTGTGATCGATTTTGGTGGTAGTTGGGATTCGTATCTTCCGTTGATTGAATTCTCCTACAACAACAGTTATCACTCCAGCATCAACATTGCTCCTTTCGAAGCTCTCTATGGTCGAAAATGTCGTTCACCAGTCTGCTGGAATGAGATCGGTGAGGCTCAGCTTACTGGACCTGACCTCATTCTAGAGACTACAGATAAGGTTAAAAAAGTTTGCGATAACCTTCAGACAGCTAGAAGCCGTCAAAAGAGTTATGTGGACCGACGACGCAAGCCCTTGGAATTTCAAGTCGGTGATCGCGTATTACTTAAGGTCTCACCTTGGAAAGGTGTGATCAGATTTGGAAAGACAGGAAAACTTGCACCTAGATATGTTGGACCATTCAAGATCGTCGAAAGAATCGGAAAGGTAGCCTACAGACTTGAGTTACCTCCTGAACTTGGAAACGTTCATCCAACCTTTCACGTGTCCAATCTCAAGAAGTGTTTGGCTGATAAGAACCTCCATATACATACCACTTGATGAAATTCGTGTGGATAACACGATGCATTTTGTTAAAAAACCAGTGGAAATAATGGAACGTGAAGTCAAGTGGCTCAAACGCAAGCGCATCCCATTGGTCAAAGTTCGTTGGGAATCTAAACGTGGACCAAAATTTACTTGGGAACGTGAAGATCAAATGAAGGTGAAATATCTACATCTTTTCTCACAAGTTTCCTCTAAATAAATTTCGGGACGAAATTTCCAAAAGTAGGGGAGACCGTGACACCTGCGCTTGTAATCATTGTAAACAGTTCAGTTATCAATAAAACAATGTTATCTGATCCCAATATTTGTTTATTTATGTTTGACATTTTTCATGTTTTGACTTTTGTTCAATTTCAAACTCTATATCGCTTTCTGGAAAGTTATACGCAAAATGATGCGTAACCGTAATCAGTTTAACGTGAAAAAACACTTCGGAACATCAATTTATGCTTAACATACCTTAAATAACCTTTACATAACTTAGAAATAAGTTTTGAAGGCTTTGGTATGACAAAATCAAGTTTATTCGCTTACAGGGACTAATTTCGACAAACTGCGAAAGTATGCCGATTCGTACTGTAACGGACAATCCGGAACTTGATCATAAGTTAAACATACCCTAAAAATCCTTTCCATAGCTTAGAAATAGGCTTTGAGGGGTTCAGTGTGCTAAAATAAACTTTTTGGTCATTCAGGGACTAAAAGCGTTAAAAAGTGCATAAGTTTGCATTTTCGCGCATATCTTACGTTCTGAATACATCCGAACATCCAAAAATTTATGTAATTATTAAAATATTTTATTTTAGTGATTGGCATGATAAAATTCCATTCGTCGCGTAATTTGGATCGTTTTTCACGCCCGTTCGTGTTTCGTCGTAATTAACCGAATAACGTGATCGTACGGCCAAACGAACCAACATCCGACATATTATTGAGCATGTTTCATGTCCCCTATGCTTACGCATCATTATAGAGCCTTGAAATGGGGTTAACGGGGCTTAAACATGCCGAAAATGCATCGAAAAGCAGGTTTTGAACATGTCGGGACCACTTGTGACAATTCTGGAAACTTAGCCCTCGTGGGCCGTGTAAGATGGGCTCTCTTCTTACGCAGGGTGTGTAAGCAGCCCAGTTCAGCAAAAATGTTTTCCAACCATTTCCAGCTGTTTCCCATGTTTGCAAATGGTTTTATCAAGTCTATGGGCTTGTTTTCAGGTGCCCATGGTATTCAAATCAGTAGGTGCACATGTATGGCTTAGATCGAAGCTCTGTTTTCGAGGAATGATCTTAACGGTTACCCAAAAACTATAAATACCCCCATGATTTCATTTGCAATCCACACTTGATCTGATTTCATTCTCTAAGTTGGAGTTCTAACACTTCATACCTGAGAATTATTAGATCAAATCTTCATCGCTTGGACCTCTTGTAAGCTTCTTTCGTTCTTTTATGCGTTTTTAAGCGTGAAAGTCAAACAGTGTTTGACTTTTAGCTTTGACCAGTTTATGGTCAACACGAAGTTCGTTTGAACTTCGCAACGTGAGAGTAATCACGATGGTTATAGTCCTTTGTGACTATACCTACTGATTACCACATTATTTAGGCATTATGACGAGTCATAGTTTCGGTCAAAATACGTGTTTATGCGTATTTTGCAACCAAACTATTCTTGGGTATCAAAACCCTTTGTTTTGATATCAAACCTGTTTTCAAACTTCGTTAAACATGTTTTGACATGTTTAACTCGTCACTTTAGGTTTAGTGCTTATATAGGGTCGTAAGATAAGCGGTCTAAACAACCGCTTAGACTTTCGAACCCGACCCGTTTGGTCAATTATTAGGATTCGACCAAACACATTTTGTGACCATAGTTGCATAAGGAATAACCTTCCGAGGTTATACTTTATGGTCACTTAGTCTACTTAGTTGTATGATAGATAATTATATGCCTTAGGAAAAATGACCAAAATGCCCTTTTCACACCAAAATTCATTTTAAGCATATGTAACATAAATTTTGACATCTAAACTGATTAGGCAACATTATTAGACATGTTAAGGCATATTTTACATGTCATAGGACTAGTTAGGCGGTCCGAACGCATTTTACGCGAACGACGTGTTAAAGTAGCATAAGCTACCTAAACGGGTCGTAAGCACTTAGGTTAGGTTTCGTTTTAGAATGTAGGCTTTGTTAAACCATATTACATGAGTTCCTATACTCATTTGGTTTACGAAACCACATTCTATCCTATCTCCCGGTTTAGGATCCGATTATTAACGTAGTTACCTATATTAGGTGCCTATTGATTCCGTGATCTTTCTAGCATTGGTTGGTTGTTATCCAAAGACTATTAAGCAATCTCAAGTGAGTACATAGTTCCCCTCTTTTACTGTTTTTCAAACATTTTGGAGTGAAACACATGTGCCTACTTCTTACTTTCGTGCTTCTTCATGATTTCATATCTTATACTTGCTATGTTCATTAGTACACGTATAGTACATGATTTTATCCATGTTTTTGCTATGTATGTTCATTTATTGCATACTTAGTACATTGTTTTTACATCACATGCTATGTATGTTCATTTATTGCATACTTAGTACATTGTTTTACATCACATGCTATGTATGTTCATTTATTGCATACTTAGTACATTGTTTTCATAAAACATGCTTACATTTTAGTATGACATTTGGTTTGTTAAAATGGGACAAAAATACATTCATTAACATTAGCTACGTCGCTTGGTAGTAAGTAATGGTACCATAGGAATTGACAACTCCCGTTCCTGAAATCCTAGGTTTGTTTGAGTGGAAGGAATGACT
>JARYGA010051512.1:0-28218 GCA_030545235.1 Helianthus tuberosus
GTTATAGTGCTGGGAAGTGACTAAAACACACTTTAAATGCAGAATTCTGCACTTTTAAACAAAATTCAGCATTTAATAATACTAGCAAAGTGCAAAAACTTGGCAAAATAGTCCTAGATACTTTCCAAAGTGTTGGGAATTAAATGTGTCACTAAAAGTAATATAAAAGACACCTTACGGATTAATATAGCACTCTAACGGAACAACACCCAACCGAACAACCGGACTTTACCCGGAACACAAAAATATTGCCAAACACATTGTTTTTATTTTTCTGAGCTAGTTAGGTTCCCCGAACACCTTAACACACTACATAATTAACAACACACCTTAAACTACAAATTTAACATTTAAATCCTAACTAGATTGTAACTCTATCATTGAAACCCAACCCCATACCCCCCCCCCTCGAACCGGTTATGGGAAATGGGGACACCCCCATGATTCTTTCAATATTTTATTTGGTTGTGTTGATGGATAATGGAACACATTATACATGGGTTAAAAAGGATTAGGAGGTTTATAAGTAAACCTAGAGGACCATTATCATTCTTATCTTCAAAACAACACAAACAAGCTCATCTCTCTCTTCTCTTCTCCTTGTTCGGCCGAGAACCAACCACCCACCATCACCACCTTCAAGCTTTCCTTCATGCAATCTACACATATCCAATGGTGCTAGAGACCATACAAGCAAGCTCGGTGTATTCGGAAGCTCAAGGACCTCTCTTGTTTTCTTTTATCCATCACTTTTACGCCTTGAAACTCCCCTAGCCTTGTGCTAGTAGTAAGTGCCTTAGATCTTCATCTTGTTCATATTTTTGTTGGTTAATAGTGAAAAGGATGGTGAAATATTGAGAACTCTAAAGAACATAAACAAAGTCTTGAAGTATAAACTAACTAGAGATGATGTATGGTTAAAGTAGAGATGAAATCATGTTGTTCTTGTGTTGTTATGATTATTGTATGTTGTTTGTTAGCAAAAATGTTATGGTTCATCACATAGACTTGCTAGATCATGTTTAAAGACATGAACTAGCAAGATGTGAAGGTTAAAGATGTGTAGGATGATGAAATCATCCATACATAACTATGAACTTGATTAAATACATGTTTTCTTGAAAAATAAAGGCCAAAATAAGTTATAAACTTGTAGATCTAAAGATCTATGAGTGGCTTTTCGAAAGAACCAAGTGAAAAGTATGAGTTTTGTTAAAACTCGGATCTTACATAAACTAAACCCATTTTTAGTGGATAAACAAGTGTAGAAACACTTGTGTAACAAGAAAATTTCACAAAGAAATATTTTCGAAAAATGTGACTAGAAGTTGTAAGAGTTCAAACTCTTTAAAAGTAAAGTTTTTAAAGAATCAATCACATTTTTAAAGATAACAAGACTTACTAAGTGTGCTAGTAAGTTACTACATGTTTTTATAAATCTTCAAGTTCATAAGTTTATGGTTTATGCTTGTTATGACAAGATTGGTAAAAAGGGTTGTCTATTGTTGTTTGAGAATTGATTGAATGATTTTACAAAAGAAAATGATACGCTAGTAAGCGTGGACGCCTCCATTTACAAAGGAAACTCTGGCGAAATTTTCCTAAAAATCCAACACTTAGAAAATATTTTTCTAGTAAGCGTTTACAAATATATTTCTAAAATTTATTTTCAAAATAAACTTCGCCATGATTTTTATTACAAAAATACAAAGTATCGGAGATTGGTTTTCGCAAATAAAAATGGGTAAATATATATTTAGAGTATATATTTTATATACTGAGACACTTGTGTGATTATTTGCATATTTTGTGAACTAGTTATATTATTTTAGGGTAAAATAATATAACTTACAAAATACGCTGGAAATTACAACTCCAAAAGAATACCAAAAATTGCAAGGAATAAAATATTTAAGTTACACACGTAATATTGTGAAACCGAACAAGAAAACGTAACTTATGAAAATATTCCGGGATATACCATTACACTACATTTTTTTTTGGTAAATATTATTTTGGGAATGAAAGAAGTGAAAATATGATTTCGTAAATATTACCAAGTATATCATATTTTTGATTGCGAGAAAATATATTTTTTTCGGAGATAGAAATATATTTTCCTAGTATATTTAGAAGATATATAATTTTTGAGAAAAATATATATATTCTGGGACAATACATGATTGAACAAAATAAGTTTATATATATTTAAGTGAGAGTTGAAATATATGGTTTTGGAAATATATATTGGGAATATATTAACATATTTTGATTTGGAACAATACACTGAAATACGACGCCATTACCTGGCAAGATATACAAATACAAATACGAAAATGCATGTATGAGATACCCCCATCATTGGGAAGGAAAATACGAAATTAAAATACTTGAGAAGTAGGAATATGAAATATTGTTTAGCAATTAATACAAACGTTAACGAGTGATTTTAACTTGGAATAATGTCAAGAAATTGTAACTCAAAAACATAAATACTAAGACAAGGCACGACCCGTTCGTCTAATAGACGTTAGACCATTGTAGGTAGTCGTGTTTGCCGCGGAGATTTGGGTTACAAGTACGAAGACGCAATACAGTGAGTTCATGTCCCCCTTTTCTCTTAACTGTTTTCAGTTTTATAACTTCGGGGGTGAAATACATGTTACAATTATTAAGGACATTTTTATACATGGTATGGTTAGCTTAAGGAGGGTTAGGACGTTCAGATCATGTGAGTGGGTAGGTGGAACTAAAGGCCATTAATCCTCGTTGTAGGACCGAGGGTCATGAGTGATAGATCTATTCGGGTGTAGCGAGCCCCACTCCTGAGTCCGCTGAGTGGACCATGAGGTGACTATGAGCCCGACGCCAAAATATGCTAGGTTTGAGTCTTCCTGCATCACTTCACACATATCATTGGCTTTGCAACCCAATGGTGATCTCTTTTTCCTTAATTGCTACATACCAGGGATTTTCATACATACAGACACATTACAAAGGTTTATACATACTCACTTACACATGAACTCGCTCAACTTTATGTTGATTTTTCAAACTACATGTATTTCAGGGAATTAGCGGATCTGGCGAAGTATGCATAAGTCAAGCTGTGTTGAATAAGATGTCATCCAGGGCAGTAGGTTTGGGAGGTGTAACCCTTACCTGGACGGGTTGCATGTCTTAAACCTCGGTTTATTAAAAGTCTTTTGTTGTGTCTTATGAACTCGTTTTAGACAAGTATGGTTTGTAAAATTATTTTAAGTATCGACTTTTCCAAACACTGATGTTGTGGTATTTTAAAACTTAATGAATGGATGAACGTCTTGTATTTTTATCATATAGCATTGTTATGATTGTTGCTATGGTATTAAGAAGTCACACCAAAATAATCCACGCTTCCGCAAAAGCCAGGGTGTGACAGCTTGGTATTAGAGCCTCGATCATAGCGAACTAGGATTCTTTCTCAAATCTAGACTATGATCATCAGGGCTCTCATGAAAACATTTTCAAATATTTTTACATTGCATACACAAAACGTCCAGATCCAAGAAACAAACATTTTTACACACATTTCAAAATTCATGTTTATAATTCAGTCTTAGAGACTGAGGGAGGATCAGTCTTAGAGGCTGAGGGAGGATCAGTCTTAGAGGCTGAGGGAGGATCAGTCTTAGAGGCTGAGGGAGGATCAGTCTTAGAGGCTGAGGGAGGATTAGTCTTAGAGACTGGGAGGTTGGTCTTAGAGACCAGGGATTTAGTCTTAGAGACTGGGAGGTTGGTCTTAGAGACCAGGGATTTAGTCCTAGAGACTGGGAGGTTGGTCTTAGAGACTAGGGATTTAGTCCTAGAGACTGGGAAAGTTGGTCTTAGAGACCAGGGAGTTGGTCTTAGAGACCAGGGAGTTAGTCTGAGAGACTATGGAGTTTAGTCCGAGAGACTGGGTGGGATAGTCTGGGAAGACTAGGACGAATATGTGGATACATGATTACATTATGAATTATCATTATTTGCAATACACAAAGTGTTAAAGATTACTGTAAATATGCATGCTATGACTACTATATACCGGCACACACGTCACCTTCCTCAGGGAACGAATTGTCAGATGATAACGACCCTACGGCCACCGCCACAGATGATGAGACTGTACCTGTGCCAGAGATGTTTACGTCAGACACTGAGGGTGACCCTGACAGGCTGACCAAGGACGAGGACGACTTCCAACCGTCCACGCTGCCAGACTTTGGCGATGAATTACCCTTGTTGATGGCTACCTTGACGAAGATCCCGCTGTCATTCATGTTTCGGCCCACGACCACTTCATTACTGGTCATCCCGTTGGTAAGCGCACCATAGCTCCGATCCTCGACAATGCGCCTCTTGTGGACATTCCTTCCGAAGGTTGGTTACTCGACGAACAAATGATAACGATATTGGCGTAATATTGATGGTCCTTCCGATAACGCCCATGATGATGGAAAGTCAGACGAGAACGTCGTTACAAATTTCACTTTTGAGACCCCTGTTGTCAAGCTACACTCTGATTCCAGTATACTCCCAATTTCAGACTCCTTTGAGTCTGCGTCATTTACGGCCTTACAGACGGTCAGGTTACCGCTTTTTGCTACTAACTCGGACAACGACGCCACTATGACTGTTACACAACCACCTGCTCGAGATTCCACACCCTTACACGATCTAGGGTCTGCTCCTGAGCCAACTCCTTTTCCTATTGAGACAGCTTGATGTTGCACCTGTTGATCCCGCTTAAACATGACCTTATTTCTTTTGGACTACCATACATTGCACTCCTTGTACCAGGCCAAGTGCCTGTACCTATTGACCCTCCTTTCATTAAGACATTTACTGCTGCACCTGCAACCGCTGATATTGCTCCTATGGAGACCGACGTCCATTGAACTGGCATGCCTATCGCTTTCCTTCAAGACATACCTACACCCCGGAAAGGTACTCCAGGTCAGCACCCGCGTAACGATCCTTTTGCTACAACAGCATTTTCTACGGCCTTACAGGCCGCACCATTCACTACTTTCACCTCTTCACCGCTGGACGAGCTGATTTGATGTTCCTATAATACACTATGCTAATTTTAGACCCTTACCATCCCTCACATTATGGAGGCCACACACGAGATGAGTTGCTCCTGTAACATCAACTGCAGTTTGAGGATATGAGTCGCAGAATGTTGGAGCTTGAGCTGACACCACATTTGGTAACTTCAAATGCAAAACATTACATAACCGAAAACATGATTTAAGTGTCTACATCACAAGACAGCATATTGTCTGAAAAGTTTATGTAAGACACCCCGTCCTCCACCCTGTCTATTGCCAGCATACTTTGATCCGCCACATACATCAAGGTTCCTTTTGCGATCTTGACCGTTGCTATTACACCGTTCCCAGGATTCTGATGCTCATTTCCTTACTGTCAAGCAGCAAATCAGCTAGTTACTTCGACGTATAGACAAGCTCGAGGAGGGACTCACGCATGTTAACAGTTTACTTTTCTTTCCTCCTCCACCTCAGTCACCAGTATAGTTGGTTTCTGGATTACGCGGATTGCATTACATTTGGGTAAGGACACTAATGATAAGCCGAGATTGTGGAGACTTTTGAAGACCACATCTGACTACGTAATTTTGATACACTAATATATTTAATGGACAAGGGTAGGATGACCCTGTGTCCCTGTTGACGTGATACATTTGGAAGACAACACCATTGTGGCCAGGGAATAATGGGAAGCCAATCATCATTAAGCATGCGACAATACTTTTTTTTTGGGTAAAGGGTTAGCATGCGACAATACTTTGTGACCAATGACCAACGAAAGCTCAATCGCTATGGCTTCGTTAAGCGCGTTAATGATCTATATGTGTGTGCTATAATTATAATGCTACGTGCTTACTTGCTATGCTCTCATTAAACATAATTACCAAACTACTTGATTATACTATGATTATACTATTGCTTGATTGGTTGATGTAAAAACCAAATACATGTATGTACATATGACCTCTAAACAACTATATGCACTCCCTGAATAAATACAAACTGACCTAACCTATCTTCTTCTTAGAAGATGTCGCTACAAGGGAACATCACTACCAACAACCCTCTGTCTGCGACAGCTGCAGAAATACAAGAGCACATCTCACAGGCCATCGCACAGCTCGAGGCCCTTCGCCCCAATCATAGCCGAAGTACCTCTGGAAGCAACCCACCTCATGGTTGTACCTATAAGCAGTTCCTCGACTGCGAGCCTCTGAACTTTGACGGCACTGGAGGTGCCATAACCTTTGTGAAATGGACCGAAAATATGGATTTCGTTTTGCAAGTGAGCGGATGTACACCAGAACAACAAGTCCCATATGCGTCAGGATCGCTTCGAGATGGGGCCTGGTCATGGTGGAACTCTCAGATTCGAATGATGGGCATAGCTGCTACGAACGCTCTAACATGGGATGAGCTGAAGGAAATGATGCGTAAGGAGTATTGTTCTCAGATGGCGATCCAGAAGCTGGAATTCGAATTCTAGAAGCTAAGGATGGAGGGTCCAAATGTGGCAAAGTACGTGCAAAAACTTCACGATTTATCGCGGGTTGTTCCGTACCTAGTAGAACCAGAGTTGAAAAGGATGGAGCCATTCATTTGGGGATTGGTGCCTCGGGCCCTGCGCTTAATGACGATATCAGCTCCGCCAACAACCATCGATGCAATCAAGTTAAGTGCGGCACTCAGTAAAGAAGCAGTTAGACTGGAAAAGCTTTCAAACCCTGATAAGAAGAAGGAAACTCCAGTAGAGACATCTGAAAAGAACAAAAGGAAGCTCAGTGAATTTCAAGGAGGTGATCGGGAAAATAACAAGAACAAGGCCAAAAAGGGAAAGAAGTACATGGGTAGACTACCCAAGTGCGACGAATGTCAACACCATCATACAGGGCAATGCAAAACTGAAAAATGTGACAACTGTGGCAAAATGGGGCACTGCGAGGAGACATGTTGGCATAAGACGAAACATGGAAAGAAAGGGGAAGGATGTTTTAACTATGGTGACATGGGGCACTTTTGGAAAGATTGCCCAAAGGAGATTAACCAAGACCGTGAAGGAGCACCCAACATCAGAGCTCGTGAAGCACACCAAGATCCAGATGTGGTTGCTGGTACGATCTCTGTTAACCAAAAATTTTACTTCTACGTTATTTGATACCAGTACCGACCATAGCTTCGTACCACATGAATCCAAGAGTATACTTGGTAGGATAAAAGGGTAAGTTATATAACTTGCACTCGATAGGACTAGTTGATGAGAAGCCTTGACGTGGAAACGAGGATGGACCAATTGTCGAGCAACCAAGTGGAGGTCGTTATCTAGGATACGCCTCTGCAAATTACTAGTGCTTGGAGGCACGGGAATTTCGTGCATAGAATGTGTTGCCTTCTCGGCTCACGTCGCAGACGAAGAAGCCGAAGACTTGTTTGAACAACCACTCCAACGATAAGTCGAACTCGCATCAATTTGTTTCCCAACGTCGCGCCCACAGTCAATGCACCACAGCAACTTACACTTTCGGCGAAGCAAGGATTGGCAGAATAGCTTCAGTAGCTGGTAGAGAAGGAAGATAACAGACCAAAATTTCCGTTTTGGGTAACCCCAGTTCTGCTCATCAAGAGAAAGGACGATGATTTTCAAATGAACATCAAACTACCAGGGGCCGAAGGAGCTAGCCAACAAGAGTCAACGACTCTTGCTAAGAACTGACGACTCACTTATTTAATTAACTGCGAGGATCCAACCAGTATTTTCCGACTGATCGACGATCGAGTAGCTGCAAATTCAGGAAGAAAGTATACCGGGAAAATTGTGGGGCAATAACTTGTTCTAACATACACAAGAATGGTGTTTCCTACACGATGCACAGAACAATTCTACAACGAACACGAAACCTTAAGAACCTAGAAAACATGTACTTAGGACCATTGGGAACCCATGACCAAACTCACAAAGGTTGTTACTTAGGAACCACATCTGTTAACTCAAACAGACACCATTAACCTGATGTATATGCCAGTTCCATTGACCAAACAGAAAGTACTTGAATTTCTTTTACTTCTAGCGAGTAGATGTTTGCATCTCTACTCCTCTTAATGGTAGTTGCATCACGATAATTTTCTTCGCTAAGCGCAAACACACATTTGCTTCGATATCTGGTCATTTCTTCATTTTAGCAGATACTCATTATTCCTTTTCTTGGAAACTTTTTGTCACACATGCACCATTTGCTACGCGTACGACTTCATTTCGAATAAACGCTCCATTGAAGTTCAAATATTATGACACTAAATCTAATTACTGATTCGTGATTCGAATGACCTACATTATTGTGACTAGTGACTCTTTTGCTATCAAGTCAACACACTTTCTTGAAACTTCTTTTATTTCAAGTTACATTCATGGTTTATTTTTGTTACCATGTCGAGATTTCCTTTGTTGATACATACGTTTATTGTCGGGTTACACTAAAACTAAGTTCAATTGCTTGAACTTATTCATTTCGCATATTCAGTATAAAGACATCATATGATGTATTGGGAGCATCATATTCAAGTAATTGCTAAAGATTCTTTTGTTTCGAGTCGTAGTAGACTTGTTTGGTCTACGACTTCACTAAATCGTTTGTTGGTTACGACACCTTGTGGGGATACTAGCACAAAATTGAAGCTTGCGCTTATTTGGTTACTCACTTCATACACGGATTTAATAGTCTATTTATTTAAAAATCCATTTGACATTCACACCACAGTTGTGTGTGAAAACAAAGGTACATAAATTCATTTCATATCACGATGTACCTCCCAATGATTCTTTCATTATAAATTGAATACCCTGCGGTATTTATCGCTTTCTCACCTACGATAAAAAAACAGTGGCTCTTTGATGTTCCGTATCCAACTGAAAACTTTACGACGTTGTGTAAATCAAATCTTCAGGCTTGTTTCAGTACACTTTCATTTGATTTCCAAAACGGTGAACTTGTTCAGTCACCACTATACTTGAATTACGTCAGTACGACACCTTGTGGTGTCATTACAAACTTGTAGCTTGTGCTAATCATGGTCCACCGTTCCACACAAAACTACACATACTTTTGTTGGACCTGTCAACACAATGATACACAAGATTCGCTTGAATTTCATTCGGCATACTTTCGCAATTCAAGAATGTCGACATACTAAACCTTACCAGTCACTTATTCAGGAGCTGACAGATCATTTTATTATCACATTTGAGTTATCGATTTGAATCCATATAGCGGATGCTATGGTTTGTGGAAAACTCGTCTGCATATTGCAATCAATGGTTTGAGAATCTTATTAGTCAAATCTCCTCTTTTGTGGAACCCCTGCTAGCTGGATTACACTAGACTATACGTCAAATACATCTTGTACCTTTGACATCAAATGCTAAAAGCACATGCCTTTTTTTTGTACCATAGGGTTCGGGTTGTTATATGTTCTTAGACTCACCTGATGTGAGTAAGGTTTGATTCGGGTTGGAGATTATCTACCTCGGTATTATTCATACACATACACATGTGACGTAACCATAAGGAGTTAAGGTAGTACAAATTTCGAGGACGAAATTTTATTAACAGGGGGAGAATGTGACAACTGTCAAATTTGCATGCATTCGTACAATTAATTAATATTAAATTTATGCTTAATGACTGTGCTTGATTACAACTGTGATTAAACTGCTTTCTGATTTCTTATACATACATACATACACATGCATCACATTCATACTGTCACTCCATTTATTACACACAAACTTTAGTGACAAACTTGATGCACAAAGCACAGTTAGCACAGTGAGCGGATAACCCAGAAAACATGCTGACAATGCCAGCACCTAGACAGTAAATGTTTTGAGGATAGTATGAGACAGAATTAGAATACTACACTGGTAGGGAGTGTAGGGGAGTGAGGACCATAAAACTGTGTCACTAGGTGATAGTTATAGTGCCGGAAGTGCCTAAAACACACTTTAAATGCAGAATTCTGCACTTTTAAACAAAATTCAACATTTAATAATACTAGCAAAGTGCAAAAACTTGGCAAAATAGTCCTAGATACTTTCCAAAGTGTTGGGAATTAAATGTGTCACTAAAAGTAATATAAAAGACACCTTACGGATTAATATAGCACTCTAACGGAACAACACCCAACCGAACAACCGGACTTTACCCGGAACACAAAAATATTTCCAAACACATTGTTTTTATTTTTCTGAGCTAGTTAGGTTCCCCGAACACCTTAACACACTACATAATTAACAACACACCTTAAACTACAAATTTAACATTTAAATCCTAACTAGATTGTAACTATATCATTGAAACCCAACCCCATACCCCCCCCCCCTTCGAACCGGTTATGGGAAATGGGGACACCCCCATGATTCTTTCAATATTTTATTTGGTTGTGTTGGTGGATAATGGAACACATTATACATGGGTTAAAAAGGATTAGGAGGTTTATAAGTAAACCTAGAGGACCGTTATCATTCTTATCTTCAAAACAACACAAACAAGCTCATCTCTCTTCTCTTCTCCTTATTCGGCCGAGAACCAACCACCCACCATCACCACCTTCAAGCTTTCCTTCATGCAATCTACACATATCCAAGGGTGCTAGAGACCATACAAGCAAGCTCGGTGTATTCGGAAGCTCAAGGACCTCTCTTGTTTTCTTTTATCCATCACTTTTACGCCTTGAAACTCCCCTAGCCTTGTGCTAGTAGTAAGTGCCTTAGATCTTCATCTTGTTCATATTTTTGTTGGTTAATAGTGAAAAGGATGGTGAAATATTGAGAACTCTAAAGAACATAATCAAAGTCTTGAAGTATAAACTAACTAGAGATGATGTATGGTTAAAGTAGAGATGAAATCATGTTGTTCTTGTGTTGTTATGATTATTGTATGTTGTTTGTTAGCAAAAATGTTATGGTTCATCACATAGACTTGCTAGATCATGTTTAAAGACATGAACTAGCAAGATGTGAAGGTTAAAGATGTGTAGGATGATGAAATCATCCATACATAACTATGAACTTGATTAAATACATGTTTTCTTGAAAAATAAAGGCCAAAATAAGTTATAAACTTGTAGATCTAAAGATCTATGAGTGGTTTTTCGAAAGAACCAAGTGAAAAGTATGAGTTTTGTTAAAACTCGGATCTTACATAAACTAAACCCATTTTTAGTGGATAAACAAGTGTAGAAACACTTGTGTAACAAGAAAATTTCACAAAGAAATATTTTCGGAAAATGTGACTAGAAGTTGTAAGAGTTCAAACTCTTTAAAAGTAAAGTTTTTAAAGAATCAATCACATTTTTAAAGATAACAAGACTTACTAAGTGTGCTAGTAAGTTACTACATGTTTTTATAAATCTTCAAGTTCATAAGTTTATGGTTTATGCTTGTTATGACAAGATTGGTAAAAAAGGTTGTATATTGTTGTTTGAGAATTGATTGAATGATTTTACAAAAGAAAATGATACGCTAGTAAGCGTGGACGCCTCCATTTACAAAGGAAACTCTGGCGAAATTTTCCTAAAAATCCAACACTTAGAAAATATTTTTCTAGTAAGTGTTTACAAATATATTTCTAAAATTTATTTTCAAAATAAACTTTGCCATGATTTTTATTACAAAAATACAAAGTATCGGAGATTGGTTTTCGCAAATAAAAATGGGTAAATATATATTTAGAATATATATTTTATATACTGAGACACTTGTGTGATTATTTGTATATTTTGTGAACTAGTTATATTATTTTGGGGTATAATAATATAACTTACAAAATACGCTGGAAATTACAACTCCAAAAGAATACCAAAAATTGCAAGGAATAAAATATTTAAGTTACACACGTAATATTGTGAAACCGAACAAGAAAACGTAACTAATGAAAATATTCCGGGATATACCATTACACTACATTTTTTTGGTAAAAATTATTTTGGGAATGAAAGAAGTGAAAATATGATTTCGTAAATATTACCAAGTATATCATATTTTTGACGGCGAGAAAATATATTATTTTTCGGAGATAGAAATTTATTTTCCTAGTATATTTAGAAGATATATAATTTTTGAGAAAAATATATATATATATTCTGGGACAATACATGATTGAACAAAATAAGTTTATATATATTTAAGTGAGAGTTGAAATATATGGTTTTGGAAATATATATTGGGAATATATTAACATATTTTTATTTGGAACAATACACCGAAATACGACGCCATTACCTGGCAAGATATACAAATACAAATACGAAAATACATGTATGAGATACCCCCATCATTGGGAAGGAAAATACGAAATTAAAATACTTGAGAAGTAGGAATATGAAATATTGTTTAGCAATTAATACAAACGTTAACGAGTGATTTTAACTTGGAATAATGTCAAGAAATTGTAACTCAAAAACATAAATACTAAGACAAGGCACGACCCGTTCGTCTAATAGACGTTAGACCATTGTAGGTAGTCGTGTTTGCCCCGAAGATTTGGGTTACAAGTACGAAGACGCAATACAGTGAGTTCATGTCCCCCTTTTCTCTTAACTGTTTTCAGTTTTATAACTTCGGGGGTGAAATACATGTTACAATTATTAAGGACATTTTTATACATGGTATGGTTAGCTTAAGGAGGGTTAGGACGTTCAGATCATGTGAGTGGGTAGGTGGAACTAAAGGCCATTAATCCTCGTTGTAGGACCGAGGGTCATGAGTGATAGATCTATTCGGGTGTAGCGAGCCCCACTCCTGAGTCCGCTGAGTGGACCATGAGGTGACTATGAGCCCGACGCCAAAATCTGCTAGGTTTGAGTCTTCCTGCATCACTTCACACATATCATTGGCTTTGCAACCCAATGGTGATCTCTTTTTCCTTAATTGCTACATACCAGGGATTTTCATACATACAGACACATTACAAAGGTTTATACATACTCACTTACACATGAATTCGCTCAACTTTATGTTGATTTTTCAAACTACATGTATTTCTGGGAATTAGTGGATCTGGCGAAGTATGCATAAGTCAAGCTGCGTTGAATAAGATGTCATCCAGGGCAGTAGGTTTGGGTGGTGTAACCCTTACCTGGACGGGTTGCATGTCTTAAACCTCGTTTTATTAAAAGTCTTTTGTTGTGTCTTATGAACTCGTTTTAGACAAGTATGGTTTGTAAAATTATTTTAAGTATCGACTTTTCCAAACACTGATGTTGTGGTATTTTAAAACTTAATGAATGGATGAACGTCTTGTATTTTTTTTCATATAGCATTGTTATGATTGTTGTTATGGTATTAAGAAGTCACACCAAAATAATCCACGCTTCCGCAAAAGCCAGGGTGTGACACACAACACCCACAATTCCTTCCTTTTTCATTCACTAATCTCACCTATTAAAGCCTTGTTAAGCCATTTTAAGGAAGTTTAAGGAACTTGCATGCATGGAGAACCATTAAAGCTTATTTTGGAGCTTTCTTACCTTCATAATTTTCATCCTACAATCCATTAGTCTTTTGCAAAGTTGTAAGATCTCATTTTACCATTTTTTTAGCTTGTTATAATATGTAGTTTAGTATAAAATATGTTGATCATCTTGAACAAAACAATAATAAAAAAATTTAAAACTCTAAACACACCATAAAAGCACACTAAATGTGATGTATACTATGTGGATTATGTTGTTATTTGCTAGATGTGCTTTTACATTTGTAGATCTTGTTAAAGTGGGTTATTTACATGGATGATCTTGAATGATTAAGAACAAGAATGATGATGTAAACATTTTGATGTTTAAATCTAGACAAGATCACTCATCTCATGATCCATGAACTTTACTACGATTTAAAAATGAGTTACAACTTATATTTGACTTTTATATAAATTAAAACCATAATTTTCACTAAGAGCATCTTAAAAAGTGGTTTAAACAATTTGTTTAAAAGGAAGAATAACATGGAAGTTCTTAAGAAATAATATTTTTTTGTTGGATCTTGTTAAAATAAACATTAAAATGTCACCATATATTTTTAAAAGTGTGTTTAAAAATATATAGAAAGTTCATGGAAATGAGGATGTCAAAAGTAGGATTATTCATGCTAAGAGATGGAATGAAACTTAGTTTGAATTGATCATGATTAAGGGTGCTAAACATGCTTAAAAACGTGGGAAAACGCCATAGTTTAGGGGAAACTATGGCGAAATTTTCTAAAATATTAATCGCGATTAAAATGTAATTAACGGGGTGATTAGCATGGTTAATCGTGATTAGCAACCTTAATTGTGATTAGCAACCCTAATCATGATTAGACAAACTCTAATGACGATGGTTAAGTCTTGACCACCCAAGAGTTTTTATTAACTGTGACACCCTAGGAAAATCAGGAAAAAAAACGCAACTTAACTAGCTTCCTCAGTAACCACGCGCTAAATTTCGGGACGAAATTCTCTTAACAGGGGGAGAATGTGACAACCCTCATAATTCCATGTATTTCGTACAATTTAATAATAATAATTAATGTGCTTGACGACTGTGTGGAATTACGTAACTGCTTTCTGATATCTGTGTTATATTTACATGCGCCTGTTAACACACTAGTAATGTACAGAAAAGTCATTAAATAGTCCGTTATGATTTCCTAAGTGTTAGAAATTAAAAACGTTACAAAAATATATACATAGGACACGTTACGAATTAATTTAGCACTTTAACGGACTGGTATCCAACCGAACAACCGGACTTAACCCGGAACATAAAAATATTGACATTGACACTATTTTTCTTTTTCTGAGCCAGTTAGGGTCCCCGAATACCCTAACACCCGTTATAAATTACCACACACATAATACACTAATTAAACTCCCTAACTAAATCAACTAACTCTAATCATTTAGTTAGAATCCAATTGAATTCCCCCACCCCATGTCCGATCGGTTTCACCATGAGGAGACCACCCTTGTCCTTAATTGATTATTATATTCCAAGTGCTCATTATCTAGGTAACATATTAACTAGTGGGTAAAGGTAATGATTTATAAATAAACACTAGAAGTTATAATTCTCATTCTTATAAAACACTTCTCTTTCCCACTTTGGAACTCACGGCCGAAACCATAGCCACACACCCACCCACTTTTCCACTTTGATCTTACCATTCCAAGTGCACTCAAGTGTGGAGGATCGCATACGAGGGAGCCCGGTGCTTGCGGATTGCCAAGGACCTCTCTACGCCGCTTTTAACCACCCGTTTTTCGACTAGTTTCTTCCCTAGCCTCGAGCTAGTAGTAAGTGACTCTAAACACCTTCTTGATCTATCCTAAAGTGGTTAATAAGAGTTTTATCGGTTGAAAATCACTAACATATAAGATCACCAACTAAAAGTCTACTAAAGTGATGAACAAGGTGGTTAATGGATGAATATTAGTGTAAATCATGTAGATCTTGTGTGATTATGATTATTGGTTGATTATCTGATGTCTTACTGATTAATATTAATATGTGATGTTGTTGTGGTCACTAAACTTGTTAACGGAATCGATCGAACACGATTTAGAAGGTTAAACACTGAAAATCAGAATCTGTCCAAGTTTTACAGCCAACTTCAGTTGGCTGTAAATAGGTCATAAACTCAACAAAAAACTGATATTTTGAATCTAAAATATGTTATTATGAAATACGGTTCTAATGGCACCGGAATCGTAATTTTTGGACTTTGTTTACTATTTTTAATGTGTCGATTTGTAACAACAGCTTAAGCTGAATTTTGACAGCAATAAATGGGTGTCATACTTTCAGTCATAACCTGAGTTTTGTGATGAATCGGACCATGAAATTTGTACAGTAGATGGCTCTGATACCACAGATACCACAGTGGTCAGTGCAACAAGGGACGTTGTCAGAGGTGTCTCAAGATGGGTCATGAAGCCAAGGATTGCAGGAGCTCACGGCCTACAAATCAGAATCGTCAGCAGCAGCAGCAAGCTCCACAGAACCAGCAGCAGCAACAGCGGGGCAACAGGGGATGCTTTCAGTGCGGTGCTGAAGGCCACTTCAAGCGGGACTGCCCCCAGTTAGATCAAAATCAGAATAACAACAACAACAATCATCAGGGCAACGGGAATAACAACGGGGGAAACAATGGCCCATTTTGATAAACACTTATAAAGGCCCAAATACCATAAAAGGTGGGCTAGGCCCAATGTAAAATACATATATATTTTTATAAATATATATTGTAATAATACATTAAAATACGGTATGCCACACGTATAAATACGGTATACACACGTATAAATACGGTATATCACGCGTATAAATACGGTATACCGCACGTATAAAATACGGTATACCACACGTATAAATATGGTATACGCATACATATAAAAGACTCACGTACATGATGATGTACTCACATACACTTGTTGAAGTGTACTCTCATAAGAATGTCATACACGTACGACAACGTATTGATGACGTTAAAAAATATATTTTTAACACCTATATATATAAAGGATATACAACTATATTTGAGTAACAAGTATAAAGCCTTGAACCAAAGCATACACATAAAACAAATGCCAACATATTACTAAAAATACATAAGTGTTCCAAAAACAAAACACAGATAATAAACGTTCAAGATGAACAACGAGTATAAGGTCTGGGAAAGACCGACGTGTCTAATGAGTTAGAACCCTTGTAGGTTGACTCACGCTTACGAAACACGGTTGCTAGAACTTATTGCTGGACGCAATACTGTGAGTTCATGTCCCCCTTTTCTTTTAACATTTTCGGTTTTACAACTCTCGGGGGGAAATACATGTAACAAGGGTATGATTAAGCTATGGAATGAATTCTTGGATCACGTGCGAATAGGCGCTAACTTAGGCAACATTAATCCTTTTAAGGACCACGGAACAGGGGGTAGATCTATCGGGTATGGGCGAGCCCCACTCACGGTCCTTGTGCGGCCACCTAGAGTGCTTTTGTGCCCCTGTCGAAGTGAATCGACACTTAAATCGTCTACCGGGTTGAGTGCTTCCTATGTCGGCACACATATTAATGTCCTTGCAAAACATTAATGATCATTAAATTCATAGACGCTTTACATACCTACTTATAACACTTGAACTTTCAAATGTTTTTGGATATTCATTTGATACTTACGAACTTAAAACACATGAACTCGCTCAACTTTTGTTGATGTTTTCAAACTTACATGTATTTCAGGAAACTAATGGGATCTTGGTGCAGGTGGTCTTTTGAAGCTTTTGGAATAACAAGTTATCGATGTCATCCCTTTTGGAGGGTTTGGTCCATATATCTCATCTCCAATGAGATATAGGATGCAAAGCCTCATATTTTAAACTTATGTTGAACTCGTCTTTTGTAAAACTTCTAACTTATGTCGTTTTGTATTTTAAACAACTTATGGTGTGTACTTTTAACTTATGTTAATGGATGAACATCGTATGTTTTGAAATCATGTAGTTGTTTACTTATATCGTATGCGATGAAAACTAATCAGGTTCACACCGCGGCTTCCGCTAATAAACGGGTGTGACAGATTGGTATCAGAGCTTCGATTGTAGTGAACTAGGATTCCTTCTCGAGTCTAGTCTACAATCACAAGGATCCTTTCACGAAAACATTTTTACAACAACGAAAATGTTTTTCATTGCATAAACAAAGACACCAAGATCCACTAACAAAACTCTTTTCAAGAAAATAATGCGAGGACATTATTTGGGGCTTAGTCTATATGGGATAGACTTGCCGAACTAGATTGATTCGCGCAGACCAATGTGATTATATTTGATATGCTATGTTTAATTATATATATATATAATAAGTAATGATAGTATTTATTGATATATATATATATATATAGGGAGGAGATCATGCGAGAACCACCCTTATTGCGAGAACCGCGAGAACCAATGTGAACACAACCTAAAATAGCTAAAAAAAACCTAAAAAAAACCTAAAAAAACCTAACCCCCCCCCAAAACGTAAACCCCCTCACCCCCCCCCCCCCAAGCTAAATGCTAAAAACTAAAACCCCCAAAAAACCTAAAAAAACCTAACCCCCCCCCCCAAAAAAAAACCTAAACCCCCCTCCCCCACCCCCCCAAAAACCTAAACCCTCCCCCCCCCCCCAAGCTAAAATGCTAAAAACTAAACCCCCAAAAAACCTAAAAAAATCTAAAAAAAATCTAAAAAAATAAAAAAAAATCTAAATTTTTTTTTTAATATTTTTTATGCTCAAATCGCTACTTTTAGTGGCAAAAATTTTTTTTTTAAAAAAAAAAAAATTTAATTTTTTTTGGCTTCGAAAAGTAGCGATTTTTATATAAAAAATATTAAAAAAAATTGTGTGATTTTTAGCTATTTTTAGGCATTTTTGGTTGTGTTCACATTGGTTCTCGCGGTTCTCGCAATAAGAGGTGGTTCTCGCATGATCTTCTCCCTATATATATATATATGCATGTTGTACGGAATATTTTGCCGAAAATGAAATACCTTCGACTTCAAATTCTATTGTTGTTCTTGACTCGCACGGTGAGAATATCGACCTCGCATCTATTGCGAAGCTTATGGCGGATGTAGTTACTAAGTGAGACCTTAAGCTTGATGCCGTAGAAGATGGTTGTTCTTCCCTTGAATGTGCAAGATTCCTGACTTCGATAGTGATGACGACGAGGTGGAGGAGGCAACCCTGGACAACAACTCTATTTGTGAGGCGAGGTCACTGTGGCTTTTACGAATCCTGATTGACGACACTCTTGTCCAGACCAGGAAGATGAAGTATTCATCTTGAAGGTGCCCCTCCAGCTACTATTGCTACAAATTCTCTTTATTTCTACTTCGTCTAACGTTGTGCCATTTCGCGAGTAATGACAACGGATGTTAGCACGTGGACCATCATGAAGGTCCCTTCTATGTTGAAGGTATGAAGACAGTAGTGTCCCCCCTCGAACTGATCATCTGCTTTGAATGAGAGAACATTAGGGTGACCATGCAAGGCAATTTATTATTTCAGGGGCCCACGTAATAACAACTTGTAGTGCATGGAAATCCTGATGGGCTCTGCGAGTCAAGCTAATGATCACTATCTATTCGAAAATCTTAAGTTCTATATGGTAGAACACTAGCCGGGGTGGTACTATAACACCCTACAACACCGGAAGATCACACGTATTTTTTCACATCTAGCATTCGATTTATATCACGAGTCGGTTAAGACTAGTCAACTAAACAAACAAAATTTGTTAGCCACCGCCACCACCAGCCTACCCTCCACTGCCATCATCACCACCACACCATACTGCACCTGCCGACCCTGACATTTCTGTTCGAGCGCTCGACTTAGTGCTCCAACAGTAAGTCAGTGCCCTCTCTCGCAGTGTCTACGAGCAGGAGGATGAGTGTGCCCATCTTCTCCGCTTGATCTATCCTTCACCACACCCCACCCCTCTTACTCCTTAGGTGATTATTGCAGATACTTTTGTTTGGGAGTTGCAGACCCACTTTCAGTGTATATATGAAGACCTAGTATGAGATGAAGATACTTGAAGATTTTGAAGACCAATGTGGAAGAAAAAGGCTTTACTACTTTTGTGTATTATGAACTTGTATGACCGAGGTGATGTAGCTTCGAGTCCTTTTGTTTTCTTCTACGAAACAATGTATCAAGTTGTCTAATTCATGAAAATGAAGTAGTTTAATTTCTTACTACACATTGTTGTTGATATGTATGCATGTGTTGCTTTTGTGATTGCATGTTTGGATAACGTGATAATTACCTATACATTATATATATATATATATACACACACACACCTTCGTAGACAATATTTATTATTAAATATTTGTCTAACCTCCTTCGTTGTCTTTTATTAGAAGACAATGCCACCAAGGCGAAGGACCAACACGAACCCACTGCCAAGGACGGAAGCCGAACTGAATGAGCGCATCTCACAGGCGATTGCGCAATACGAAGCCAACCGCTCCGAGCATAGCGGTGGTACTGGAGGTTCATTAGGAAACAATCCCCCTACTGGTAATGTTAAGTCGTCTATGACACAGTACAACACTCACGTATGTTCTATTCGTGCTTTGACAATGCTCATTCATAGTTTGTTATTGCAAATGTTTCAGGTTGCACGTACAAGCAGTTCCTAGACTGCAAACCTCTGAACTTTGATGGCACAGGAGGTGCCGTAGCGTTTGTACGTTGGACCGAGAAGACAGACTCAGTCCTGAGAATGAGCAAATGTCTTCCTGAACAAAGGGTCACCTACATTTTTGGGCTATTCTTGGATGGAGAGCTTTCATGGTGGAACCTACAGGTTCAGACTAAAGGGGAAACAGCTGCGTATGCTATGAGCTGGGAAGAGCTCAAGGAGCTGATGAGGAAAAAGTATTGCTCGATGGCTGAGATTCAGAAACTTGAGACCGAGTTTTGGAATTTAAGAATGATCGGATCGGATATTACTGGATACACTCAATGTTTCCATGACTTGTCAAGGGTTGTTCCATATCTGGTGGAACAGGAGTTTGAAACGATTGAGCGGTATATCTGGGGACTTGCTCTAGAAATTATGAGTATGGTTACATCTTCTAAGCCCCTACAATCAGTGAGGCGATTGACTTGGCTGTCGCCCTCACCGAGGAGGCTCTTCGTTTAGATAAAATTTCAAAGTATGGGGCTAACAAAAAGGAGACTCACGTGGAGTCTACAAGTGATAACAAACGGAAGTTTTCGAACTTTAAGAAAAGCACCCGAGCAAACAATGACAACTCGAATGCTAGCAAGCGAAGTGTCACACCCCGACCGCGTCAAAACAACGAAACCGCAGCGGAAACGTCGGGGAGTGTCGTGGCAGAATTATTGTTTCACAACCATGGATACAAAAGTTTTGTTTTATTGATTTATTAAATAATGTACATTGTCTTAAAACCAATCAAACAAGTTACATATCGTCTATTATTGTTTTTATGTCACTAAGGCCACGTCCAGATCCTAAGTGAACACGCTTCCTAGCAATCAACATCATGCAACATCACCTGAAACATATGTAAAAACAAAGTCAGCAAAGAAATGCTGGCGAGCACATAGGTTTTAGGAGAGTATCGGATTCATGGCTCGTTTATATGTTGTAGTACCTTATTAGACTACAAGAGTCAAAAATACAAACCTGGTTTTGAAAAGTGTATTGCAACATAATTAACCAACTCAAATCAAATTGGTTATAGTTTATAAAATCTCGTAACCATGATTCTTAACCCCAAAACATTTGTTTTAGTAAACCAACTCGTAAAACATCTCGTAAAAACTCGTTAATAAAACTCGTATGGTTTATATCATTTTGAAAACCTCGTTGTGTGACATTCTTTTCGAAATCGTTTCCCAAGTGAACTAAATAATGACACGCAATGTAATATGATAAAAGCACTTATATATAAGATGTGCCAGCGGCGTATCTACCATGCTTTTATCATGCTACACCCGTCCCATTATCTAATCACTACCCAAACCAATCGTTTATCCAATTCGTTTATCTCGTTTAAGTCGTATCAAATCGTTTAACTCGTCCCAAAATCGTTTTCGTTTTAATTGTGAAACTACTTATGGTCGTCTCGCTAATAACATTAAAACCTTTGTGACTCGACTATCTCGAAACTCGCATTAACAAACCACCAAAGGGTAAGTTAACAATCATCAGATTCGGTCGTTACCTACATAACCCCCACACATAACCATGGGTGTAGTCTGATAACGGGATTTGTCAGATCCTATGGTACCATAACCTAATACTGGTCGGCTTGATCAATGTTAATGAATGTCATTCGTTATGTAACTACAACCAACAAGTTCGTTCACTTTATCGAAATCGTTATTAATTTAATATAAACCATTTAAATCGTTTTTGAAACCATCGTTTAAACCTCGAAATCGTTTAATACATATGAATTACCCCAAAACAATTTGAAAACAGTAAAATATGGGAACTACGTACTCACATCGAAGTGCAAAGTATCCTCAATCTAAGAACTCAATAAGCTCAGTCAAACCAAGGAAACTCAAGCAGCACCTAGTAGTCGAATCACTAGTAAATAAATCGACACCTAAATCGGAAGATCGAACATAATGAGGTCTTGTAAACCAAATGAGTATTGGAACTCATGTGATATGGTTTAACAAAGCCTACATTCTAAATCGGAACCTATCCTAAGTGCTTTCAACCCGTTACGACCCATTAAGGTAGCTTACGCTACTTTAACGCGTCGTTAGCGCAAACGCGCGTTCGAGACGTCTAACTAGTCCTATGACAAGTATTATATGCCTATACATGTTTAAATATGTTGCATAATCAGTTAAGTGACAAAATTTTAGGTTACATATGCTTAAAATCCAATTATGCATGAAAAGGGCATTTTGGTCGTTTACCTAAGGCATATAAACTACCTATCATACAACTACTTAAACTATGTGACCATAAGGTATAACCTCGGAAGGTTATTCACTATGCAACTATGGTCACTAAACATGCTTGGTTGGATCCTAATGATCAAACAAACAGGTGGAGTTCGAAAGTCTAAGCGGTGGTTTAGACCGCTTGACTTACGACTCTAAACAAGCACTAAACTAAAAGTGATGAGCTAAACATGTTGGAACATGTTTAACTAAGTTAGAAAATAGGTTTTGATATCAAAACAAAGTGTTTTGATACCAAGAGTAGTTTGGTTGCAAAATACGCTTAAATGCGCATTTTGACCGAAACTACGACTCGTAACTACGCCTAGTCAACGTGGTAATCAGTAGGTATAGTCACTAGGGACTATAACCATCGTGATTACGCTCATGTTGTGAAGTTCAAACGAACTTCGTGTTGACCAACTCGTGGTCAAAGCAGAAAGTCAAACACTGTTTGACTTTCACGCTCGAAAAGGGATAAAAGAACGAAAGAAGCTTACAAAGGGTCCAAGCTAGGGAGAACTTGATCTTAAAATCTCAGGTATGAAGTATTGTAACTTCAACTTAGAGAAATCAGATCAAGGGTGAGTAGAAATGGAAGGAGGGCATGGCTATATATTGTTTTCGGTTCACCGTTAGGATCGTTTGCCATACATGTGGGCTAGTGGTTTTGGAAAACAAGGGGTATGATAAAAACCATCAAAACATGCCCAAAGTATGCTAAATCAGCTGCCAAAACCGTCAAAATCAAGCCCAAATGACCAGGTGCAATGTTTCTGTTTGACAGGCTATCGCGCCCCGCGTAGGAATACCCTTCAGTTTACGCGGCCCACCTAGTAACTATGACAGATTTGCAGTTTTAGTCCCTGCAGCTTAGAAACTTGAGTTTTGATGCATTTTCGACACGTTTAAGCCCTGTTAACCTCATTTCAAGGCTCTAAAATGAAGTTAAAGTATAGGGAACTCAAAACATGCTCAAAAACATCTCGGATGTCGGTTCGTTTGGTCGTACGGTTGCATTATTCGGTTAATTACGACGGAAGTCGTAACGAACGCAAAAATGATCCAAATTGAGCGACGAATGGAATTTATCATGCCAATCACTAAAATAAAATATTTTAATGATTACATAAATTTTTGGGTGTCCGGATATGTTCAGAACGTAAGATATGCGCGAAAATGCAAACTTGTGCACTTTTTGACGCTTTTAGTCCCTATTGATCAAATAAGTTTATTTTAGCATACCGAACCCCTCAAAGCCTATTTCTAAGCTATGTAAAGGATATTTAGGGTATGTTTTACTTATGATCAAGTTCCGGAATGTTCCTTTCTATACGAATCGGTATAGTTTCGCAGTTTGACACAAATAGTCCCTGCGATCGAACAAACTTGTTTTCGACACACCAAACCATCCAAAACTTATTTCTAAGTTATGTGAAAGGTTATTTAAGGTATGTTAAGCCTATTTCACTATTCCGGAGTGTTTTTCGTGTTAAACTGACTGCGTTTACGCACCAGTTTGCGTATAACTTTCCAGAAAGCGATTTAAAGCTTGAAATCGGAATCGAATCAAATCGTAAAATAACCAAACACAAATACACACATAATAACACCAAAACACATTGTTTTATTAATAATTAACATTGTTTTACATTGTACATCGATTACAGAGCACATTTGTCACAGTCTCCCCTACTTTAGGAAATTTTGTCCCGAAATTTTAACTAGAGGAAACTTGTGAGAACAATTGCGGATATTTCGCCTTCATTTGGTCCTCACGTTCCCAAGTAAACTCTGGGCTACGCTCGGATTCCCAGCGAACCTTGACCAATCGAATTCGTTTGTTCTTCAACTGTTTGACTGCACGGTCCGTTATCTCCACAGGTTTCTCGACAAAGTGCATCGTTTCATCAACTTGAATTCCGTCGAGTGGAATGTGAAGATCAGTGTCAGCTAAACACTTTCGCAAATTGGACACGTGAAAAGTCGGATGAATATTTCCAATCTCTGGAGGTAGCTCTAGTCGATAGGCAACCTTCCCAACTCTTTCAACAATCTTAAATGGTCCAACATATCGAGGTGCAAGTTTTCCTTTCTTTCCAAATCTCACCACTCCCTTCCAAGGTGACACCTTGAGTAGGACATGGTCTCCGACTTGAAATTCCAAAGGCTTACGTCGCACATCCGCATAACTCTTTTGACGGCTTCTAGCTGTCACAAGATTATCGCGAATTTTCTTGATTTTGTCTGTCGTTTCCAGAATGAGCTCAGGTCCAGTAAGCTGAGCTTCACCGATCTCATTCCAACAGACAGATGAATGACATTTTCGACCGTATAAAGCTTCGAATGGTGCCATATTGATGCTAGCATGATAACTATTATTGTAAGAGAACTCGATCAACAGCAGATGAGAGTCCCAATTACCACCAAAGTCTATCACGCATGCTCTAAGCATATCCTCCAAAGTTTGAATCGTCCTCTCAGATTGTCCATCTGTTTGAGGATGATAAGCAGTGCTTAGATTTAGTTGGGTTCCCATAGCAGATTGCATGGTCTTCCAAAAATGAGATGAAAATCGAGCATCACGATCAGATATGATGTCCAAAGGAACACCATGTCGAGATACAATCTCATCAACATAAATCTTTGCAAGTTTAGTGCGGAATGCAGTTTTGGGAATATCTTCTTCGAGTACACAAAGTTGATGATACTCTGAACGCAGATCGATCTTAGAAAAACAGGTAGCACCTTGCAGCTGATCAAAGAGATCATCGATTCGAGGTAGGGGATATCGATTCTTGATGGTAAGCTTATTAAGCTCACGATAATCGATACACATTCGAAAAGATCCATCTTTCTTTTTCACAAAGAGGACATGAGCTCCCCAAGGTGAATAACTCGGATGGATGAATCCTTTATCAGATAACTCTTGAAGCTGTTTCGATAACTCTTGCATCTCAGACGGTGCAAGACGATAAGGTGCTTTCACAATCGGGTTGGCATTGGGTACAAGATCAATATGAAACTCGACTTGACGAACTGGAGGTAAACCAAGCAGTTCATCAGGAAACACCTCTGGATAATCCCGAACAATCGGAATATCCTGAATACTCTTGTTCTTGCCTTTCTCCTCGGTGACATGTGCTAGGAAAGCAACATATCCTTTTCATAAATAACGTTGGGCCTTCGTACACGACATGAGTTTCAAACCAACTGAAGGTTTCTCGCCACGAACCTCTAGGACATCGCCAGACGAAAGAGGAATACGAACAATCTTGTCGAAACAAACAACTTCGGCACGATGTTTGGTTAACCAATCCATCCCCACGATAATGTCGAAACTCCCAAGTTGCATTGGTGTGAGGTCAATAGGAAAAAGATGGTTATCGAGGTTCAACTGACAATCGCTAATAACAGAATCGAGTACAAGTGGTTTACCAGTAGCAACTTCGACAGATAAGGGTTTCCTCAGTTTAGTTCTAGGTATCCCAAGTAAAGGCTCAAAAGATAACGAAACAAAACTCCTATCGGCACTAGAATCGAAAAGAACAGATGCAAGTTGATTGTTAACAAGGAACGTACCGTTAACAACCTCGTTGTCCACCCTCGCCTCATTTGCATTCAGATTGAATGCTCGTCCATGAGCGGGATTCACATTTGCGTTCGCGTTCGGATTCGCATTCGCATTTACCAACCTCGGGCAGTTGTTGCGGAAATGACCCATTTCTCCGCAATTGAAACACGAACCAGGTGGGAATCTCGCAGCATTCCCTTGAGCTTGTGCTGGAACCTGAGCAGCTTGATTTTGGCCAAAAAGGCAAATGTTGGCTAGATGCCCAAGTTTACCACACGTAGTACACTGTTTGCAGGCCTGTTGGGCAACATGGTGACCATTGCATCGAGCACAGTGAGGTGCAGTACCAGCATATTGCTTCTTCGCGGGAGGTAGGGCTGGTGGGTTCTGAGGGTTCTGTGCAATGACTGCAAAGTTCTGGGAAGCCTTGCGCTTCCTCGACTTTTTAGAAGACTCACCCTTCTTCTTACCCTTACCCTTTTCTTGAGCAGAATCGGGTGACTTCTTTTTATCACCCTTACGGGTCAATTTACCCTTTCTGACCTGCGACTCGGTCAGAGTAGTAGCCAATTCAATCTCTTGACGGACAGTGGTAGGATTACTGCCAGTCATAATATCTTGCACAGAATCGGGTAATCCATCGATATACCTCTCAATCGCTTTCTCCAACGGGGTAACCATAGTAGGACACAACAAACTTAGCTCCTCATATCGATCCGTATAAGCACGGTGTTCTCCCCCGTCTTGTTTCAAATCATCGAATTCTCGTTCTAAAGCTCGAATCTCGTGACGGGGACAGAACTCTCTCATCATGAGAGCTCGGAGCTCTTCCCAAGTTTGTTCCATCGCCACATCGGCACCCCTATCACGCATCACACCGTTCCACCATGTAAGAGCACGCTTCTCGAACACACTTGATGCAAACTCAACCTTACGCTCATTCTGACATTGCACATGTCTGAATGTGCTTTCCAAATTTTCGAACCATTGCAGGAGCGCGGTTGCTCCTTGAGACCCAGAAACCTTCAACGGTTTAGCCGAATTGAAGTTCTTGAAAATACACTGTGCATTATTGTTGTTATTTTTGTTGTTGTATAATTGATGGATCTGGGTTACTACGCCAGGAAGTACTGCAGCCATTTGCTGAGCGACAAGGGCTGCGACTTCTTCAGCAGTTAAAGGTTGTGCATCACATCGAGGAGGCATTGTCTAACAAGGAAACATGAGAAACGAGTGAGGTCGATAATTGGAAAAACAAAGGAGGTATTGAAAACATCGACAAAACACAAGGAAGGCGATCATTCGTTTGTTACCTCGAACAAACAAACGACACGCAGTGACTAATCAAAGTAAATGGGTCAATATAATGTATCACTGAAGACATGCTCGCCTATAAGTGAACACTCACCCCAAGAGTTCCCAGGTAAGAGTGACTGGTCTGATACTGTGGATTTGTATGAACACTCTAGCCTTAGACTGAAAACTCAGGGTACAGGCATTCATTCTTCCAGTTTGCACGTGTTCACATTATTTAGACCCAAACTTTGACGAGATTTTGAAAATTCAGAGGGCACAAAGCCAAAAATGAATCAAACTAGAAGGGTTCAAAACCTTATAATCAATCATCCAAGGATAGATGATTAATTTTCGAAGCGGATTTGTTATTGTGTTCTCGTTGAGGTTATCACCTAAGGATAGGTGACGGTATTGTTTTAAAATCTAAACGCAAGTACACTTGCGTTAGAGTCCTAGAAAGTTATAGTCTAGGTCAAAGCATTGCTAATAACCTAATTCCCTATAACCATTGGCTCTGATACCAACTCTTCTGTCACACCCCGACCGCGTCAAAATAACAAAACCGCGGCGGAAACGTCGGGGAGTGTCGTGGCACAATTATTGTTTCACAACCATGGATACAGAAGTTTTGTTTTATTGATTTATTAAATAATGTACATTGTCTTAAAACCAATCAAACACGTTACATATCGTCTATTATTGTTTTTATGTCACTAAGGCCACGTCCAGATCCTAAGTGAACACGCTTCCTAGCA
>JARYGA010051513.1:0-27609 GCA_030545235.1 Helianthus tuberosus
CAATATCTCAAATGAGTTGCCTGAACCCAATTCTCAAAACTATCTTTCCATCCATAATATTCTTCAATGCCCATAAGCTTCGGGGGTTTTTGTAAAGTTCCGGTCACATTTTCCATGTTCATGCTTTGAGCAATGGCAGCTGGAGTAGTCGGGGATGTAGCAAACGCATTATAGAATTCTTCTTCCATGATTCGAAAAAAAGTTTCAAAATCAGACCCTTTGAAACGGAATTAACTCTTCAAGCAAAATTATCCTCTTCAAATGGAATACCCTGTCAAACGGAATCACCTTCTGAAACGAAATCACCAATTTGAAGCGGAATTATCAACACCTTCAAGCGAAATACCAATTCCGTGCGGAATTAGTGATTTCACACGGAATCACTTCAAACGAAATACCACTTTGGAGCGGAATTAAGTGCAACTTCAAGCAAAATTATGCTGACATCATCATTTCGAAGAAACTTTTCAAGCGAAATTACAAATTTTATCAGTTTTAGATCGAATTAAGTTCCAATTTTCTCAAGGCTTTGTTAAAACACTGTTTCACAGAAAATATGTGAAATTCAAACCATTTTAACCGTTAAAACTTGTCCAATTTAGAAAAGAAGGTGTAGAAATTAGAAAAACTGAAGCAATTAGGCTGAAAACGACAGAACTCATCCTCCTGAGCTCTGATACCACATGTAGGATCGTGTTCTGACCCGAAATGAGTCGATCAGAGGCGTTCTACTCAATATGAAAGGCGGAAACATACATATCGAGTTCGATTCAGCTAGATATTCACTTTAACTGTCTTTCTGATTAATCTGACAAAGTTTTACAGTGAAACGACACTTCGGCAGCACTTCGGCTCCGGAATCACACATACACGAATCCCTCAAACGAAATCACAGGACCACTATTTATAGGCAGTCTAATTCCACTTGAACAGGCTCAAGCGGAATCACAGTTTCACACGGAATTACCATTCACACGGAATTAGCAGTTTCAAGCGGAATTAACAAAGTGATTTCGTTTGAAATCAATTGTTGATTTCAAGCGAAATTACACTTTGTAATTTCGTGTGAACTTGCCTGTTGACCTAGTTTTGACAATAATTCTCGTATAACGTGTCCTGATCTATCTATACATATACAAGACTCGATACAAGACGAAGTCGACAGACGCATGCACCAACAATTTTCGCATGATTTATAAAGAAAACATTTTTAAGTTCATGACTACTTTTTGTTAAACATTCTTTTAAACTTATAAGTCATGAATCCTGCATTAATAAAACCTATGTATCTCACATGCATTTTTATGCTGACGTACCTATTTTTACATATGTTTCAGGTGCTGCTATGTGATGATTGCCAATGCATGCTACACATAGGATGGACTTGTGCCTTAGCGACTTTAAAACTTGAAAGACAATATTTGTATTTATCTGATTTGTAATAAAATAATGAGTTCATTAATTCAATAAAACGAAACTATTTAATCCATGGTTGTGAAACAATGATTCTGTTACGACACTCCCCGACGTTTCCGCCACGATATGTTGTTTTACGTGGTCGGGGTGTGACAATGTTCGCCTTGGACCACTTCCCAGTGATAACTGAAATACAACTTTTTAAAATGTTCTTTTTAGTAAATAATAATGTTAAAATAAAACTTTTTAGTAAATTGTGGCCATTGGTTGGGAAGCTTGGGTTCTCCAATAGAGACCTAAGTTCAGTCTTCACTTGTGTCACTTTGGTGGATTAGGCAATTAAGGATAGAGTCTAGCTTCCTTGCAGAGATGCAGGTTCTATCTTGAGCCCACCCGAGTTTTCGTCCCACCGTGTGTTAAGCTAGGGATTGTTCAGCTCTTGTGGTGGCAGAATGGCTGTCAAGTGGCAGTCGTCGGCCTTGTTTCCCGTGAGAACGCCCAAGCCAAATTTTGAAGTCAGCGTAAGCCCGATTAAGACAATATAGTCTGGTCAGAGTAAGTTAACATAATACAAGAAAGTCTTCATTCTAAAATAAATACTAATGTTACAATAAAAATGATCAACAAACGCTTTAATTAAAAGGGATATTGGCCTCTAATAATCCCTACTAGACGTCATTGGCCATTGCCAGTCCCATCTTTTTTTATTCCCCCTGCCAGTCTTACCTTTCAACTATTTTTCCTCCACCGGTCCTCAGTTAGAAAAACTTAACGGAGTTAATTTTTTTTTTTTTTTTTGGAATTACAAACTGACGTTTTAGGGCTTTTGATCAGAACGAAGATACGAGTCTATTAATATAAACTTACCTTGAAATTTTGCTCCAAACGACTTGATTTTTGTTAATTGGAAGTTTAAACACCCGAATTGAAGCTCCATTTTCGTCGTTTGGAGCAAAATTTCAAGGTAAGTTTTACATCATTCGACTCGTATACTCGTTCTGATCAAAAGCCCTAAAACGTCAGTTTGTAATTTGGAAAATACAATGAGAGATTTGCTTTCATCATGAATACTTTTAACTGAATGATTGAATATTACAATGACTCACGTATGCATGAATCACAAACTCCCCCTCAACCTGAGATCACTCAATTTGCTCGTACAAAATGTCAAGTGATGAAGTGATCCAATAGAACAGTACATGCACTGTTCTATTTATAGTACAATGCAAACCTCTGAGGAATCTATGTTGACGTCACCTAAACAATGACATCTAACAACCTCTAACATCTGCTATAACTAATACACTGTTATATTGAAAACACCATTGTCTATCATTTGTTGATTCAACATCTGATGAGCCTTATCCTCTGTTGAGCCTCAACAGAGCTTCTTCATCAGACTTTGTTTTCTTCAATTAAAGGGTGATCAGACCTTTGCTTTTAGCAGACTTTAGTCTTCATCAGTGGTTCACTTTGGCAGACCTTATGAATCAGCAGACTTTTGTTCTTCAACAGAATTTAACTTCTAGCAGAGCTTTGGTTGCAGCAGTTGATTGATGCCTTTGCCATTGTGAGGAGAATGTCTTCAAACACTATTATTATGGATCAGTTGATTGTAGACTATTTTGGCTTTCAGTCATTGTTCTTTTGGCGGGGTCCACATAAGCCAACACCCCTCAATTTTGTCCCCCATTTTCTAAAAACTTAATGCTATATATCCACATTGACCCCCTTGACTTTCTAGTATGTTTCGGTACAAATTCAACTTTGTCTACGTTTTATCTTACATGAGTCACTTGTTGTTAAAAATTCGTTTTTTTTCTGTTTTACGTTTTTTCATAATGATACTAAACACGGTTTACGCCGGTGTTGTAAAATCGCGACTAGGCGGCGATTAATCGCTAGTCGGCCAGTAACTGGGTAATTTTTCGTTAATCGGTCCATTAATCACTAGTCGACCAGCCAAAAATATGCGATTCCGGCCAGATTCTGGCAAAAAAACATGTATATTCCGGCCAAAACCTTTAAATTCCGGCCAGTTTTCAACCAAACCATGTGAATTCCAACAATTAATCTTGTATACTTAAAAAAATGAGTTGAGTAAGAGTTAAAGCCTAGTTATTTAAAACATTTACCTATAAAAATGTGTATATGTATACATAAAACAAAAAATTACATATAAAAAAGCCGATCCGATTAATCCCGAGTAATCCCAAGTAGTTGTTAGTTCTCACCTCACCAGCCGACTAGCAAGTTTTCTAACCTTGTTTACGCCCCGCAACGTGGGGGACTTAAGACTAGTTAATGTTATGTTACATATATTCGAAATAACTGATATTCTATTTTAAATTTCAAACATACCACGTCTCTCTCTTGTTTGGTTAATTTGCCGAACTTTACGCACTTTTTTAGTCTGGTGTAGCCAATTACGTGACATGAAAGACATAAGAATATTTCATGTAATAATAATACTAAAAACTATAAATATTTAATTAATTTAATGACCTATGATCAATAACACAATAATTTTGGAGATCCTATGGGACCTCATCACTTTGTTTTCTATATGATATAGGAGGGTGAAAAAGGTAAAAGGTTGAATCAATTTGCATCGTCTATCTCCTGAATTATTTCTTATTGTTATTGTAATAAAAGAAAATAATAATCAAATTTTCACTCAACTATTTAACTTGAATCTCCTCCGTCGGTTTATCAAATATTTGTCAAATGTTATAAGATTTAAAATATAATGTTACACATTACATTACGCTATATAAAAAAATTCTATCGTGCATGTAAGACGGAATTAGAACAACATATCCGAGCTTTAACTTTATAATCAATTATAGGATTTTTCAAAAGTATCTTGTTGCACAGACAATCTACGATTACGTTATGATTATTTTTTGAGCTAATGTCATTTCGAAATTTATATATTATTAAATTACATGTTTTATACAACAAAATCTATAATGGTATTCTAAACCGCAAAATCATTTTGTTAAATCTTTCCAACGTATACATTTTAGAATGAAAAAAAAAAAAGAAATATATTATAAATCACTAATTAAACTGCGTTGATTTAGGGGGTGTATGTTTAATATGTCTTGTGTGTGATCAAAATTCAACACTTGTGATTATGATACTTTGATCAAGTAGTTTCAACTTCCTTTTAGACAAGGGCACATGCTTTCCCCCAATGAATCAAAGCTTTTATGGGCCCATATAACCTCCATTTTGCTCTCATTTTTCTTCACATGGTAAAATTTGGTAACAAAATTCTAATACACTATAATGTTTTTAGACAAATTTTAGACATCACCACAACTTCTCACGATCAAAATTAGCGACTCTAACATGACGCTTATGAGGATTTATAATTGTCACTTGTCATTGTCGGTAGGACACGAAGCCTTTGGGTCATGTGTTATGACCACCACCCTCACATGCATGTTCACCCAAGCCGAACCCTTAGTTCCACCCAATTATCAATCAACATAATCTGAGCCATTTGTTCTGGATATGGGAATGAAGTGTAACCGTTGATAAACTCTCAAATTGATTGATGTGAATTATACTGATTTAAGCTGACTACTTTCATTCTATTGTGATCAAGTGGTTGCTACCGTTCAACGCAAGCTCTTAATGTGATCGGTGATATATTTTTTTTTTTTTTAGAACAACAACGACTATATATAGATAAAGCGAAATAACAAGGAGCTGAAAGCTCATCATTATACTTAGTAAATCTCTAGCAAAGTTAAGATAGGGTCTGAGAAGGGTAAGATGTAGACAGTCTTACCTCTACCCCATATGAATAGAGAGCCTGCTTACAGTGAGACTCACGACTTGATAGTAGTTTTGCATCAAATCTTGGACATAAAACACATAACACTCAGCAATTAAGACTCAGCAATTAAGACGAAGGTGATATTCATAATTTAAAAGGTGCACATCATTTTCCAATTGGGCATTAATTTTTGAAAAAAGGGTTTTAGCCATGTTAGTTGATAGGCTAAGATGGGGGAGTCTTTAGATGGTGACTGTGACATGGCAACAACGTCATCAACTTTAAACAAGTGTCATCCACATGTTTATGCCACATGGCAGTCACTCTCCACCAATAGTTATCCTTCAATTGCACATGGGCTTACACTGATGTCTTCACATCATACACTTAATTTGAAGGATTTGACAATTCTAAGATTTTCAACATGAAATTTTTCCTCATTTTATTGCATAATTTGTGGCAAATTTAGGCTGTTCCCATCGTACATGAATGTTATAGTAAATGTAATTTTCTAAGCAAAATGAACCTAACATGAATATACTGTTTGGTTTACTCTAAATAGGGTTCAAGTTAGTTTCAATCAACTCACAAACAATTTTTTTTTAAATAAAAACCGACAATATCATTCCACACGGAAAAAGGGCAATTACAAAACAATGACATGTAGTCGGGCAACAAGTTGCGCCGCCACCCCCTTTTGAATAGAAAAACCAATTCTACTAAATACAAAGTCTGAAACCTTTCGCGACGAAGAATTACTATTAACGACTTTTTGAACCCGATTCAAAAGTCGCACAGCGTCAGGAGCGAGACCACCAAAGGTATCAAACGCAAACGGGACAAACACATGTTGATTCTCCAGGCAGGCTTTCTCATGTTTTGCCACTTTGCTTGCCTCTGCCTTGAGCACCGCTTGCCCTACGACAAAGCCCTTGTCCTTGAGCCCGACAAGGGGGGAGACTCCAGTTAGATCTACACAAGCGTGTTTCCCCCCTTCCCATCCAAACACAAGGATGTCCGCCGGGCATAAAGTGGACCTCCCCTCTAAGGGGTCAGTCAGGAAATTTACTGGAGCCTCCTTTTTGGCAGAGATCCCGGCCCGCTTAAGAACATCACATAGCACATCTCTCACCCAATCATGCCGCTATTTAAACCCTGGTAGCTCTTTACAGTGGATCGCGTGCTCGCCGAAAGAATCCAAACACGCTTTGCGGCATACCGGACATGGCTCGTCAACTGGGAACAAAGGAATCATCAGTCGGTATCTAAGGATAGCACGGTATTCCACAGCCGACATGTGTTGCCCCAAGCCTTCAATAGGTGCGACAGACAGAAAATCCTGAGCATGTGGGGCACGTAGACATTCAAACACAGCTCTTTGCCGAGGGGATAAAACAAACATCTCTTCAAACATATATAGTTAAACAAGTCAATCGAAGGTCAACATTTGTGGATTGACTTAATTCGTTTAATAAGTTTAAACATGAAATTTTTCCTCATTTTATTGCATAATTTGTGGCAAATTTAGGCTGTTCCCATCGTACATGAATGTTATAGTAAACGTAATTTTCTAAGCAAAATGAACCTAACATGAATATACTGTTTGGTTTACTCTAAACAGGGTTCGAGTTAGTTTCAATCAACTCACAAACATATATAGTTAAACAAGTCGATCGAAGGTCAACATTTATGGATTGACTTGATTAGTTTAATAAGGTTAAAAGGGATATTTTTATCTCAAAACTTAAAACCGATCGGGTAATATATAACAGGAGTTAAAAGTTAAAAGTTAAAAACAGATATTGAGATCATATCATATAACTTAAACACAATTGTTTGAAGACGTTATATTTTTATGTAGCTTTGCAATTTGTTTAGGTACTAGCATAAGTATAAAAGTTTAAACGAATTAAGATCATATCATATAACTTAAACACAATTGTTGAACTCCAAATCAACAATTCGTTACTTCAAAGAGGTGGTTAATGAAGTCATTATTCCATACATAAGTTTGCAACTTTTTTGTGTATTATCATTTGTACATTGTGCTTTGGGTGTTTTTCAAAAAAAAAAGTTGATTTTTTTTATTTTTAACTCAAACATTTTTATTTTTTACAATTTTAACTTTAATCCAAAACTTTTCATTATTTACAATTTAACTTCACAACTTTTGCACTTATACTTTTCATCTTTCGCAAATTTTCGTTTTACGTATAGTTCTAAATTTTCTGAGTTAATACGACGAAACGTGCATGTGTGGTTCAACGTTTTTACCTCTATTTTTCCATGTTTGGCAGGTTCGTCGCAACATGCATATCCTAGGCGAGTCAGTGTTGGTGGTCGATGACAGTTGTGTGACATTAGTACTATTTGACACAGTTTTACGCCACGCCGCAACGCGGGGTGGCTTTGGGGGGTTTTCAAAGAAAAAATGGTTATGCATATGGTTGTCGTAACATTGGCTTTGGGGGTTTTCCAAAAAAAAATAATTTTTTTTACTTTTCACGCAAAAGTATTTCATAAATTACTTTTAACTCAAAACTATTTGTTTTTTTTTTACTTTTAACCCAAAACTTTTTATCTTTTACAATCTGTCCTCATAACTTTTTTTTACTTTCAACTTTGGTCCTTTATAGTTTTCATTTTCCGTAAATTTTTCGCTTTATACTTGGTTCTAAATTTTGTGACTTAACACATCGCAACTTGCGTCTTTGGTTTAATGTTTTTACGTTTCGTTCTAAATTTTGCGAGTTAACACGACGCGACGTGCGTGTGTGGGTGAACGTTTTTACATCGTCTATTTTTCCCCGTTTAACAGGTTTAACATAACGTGCGGGTCCTAGATTGACTTAGTTATAACTAAAGAATCTCCGCCGCATTGCGGCGGGTCGCAATCCTAGTTTGAATAAATTAAGCAAATTGGATTTTAATAATCTGAACTGTTTTTTTTTTTTTTTTGTCAATAATAATCTCAACTTAGTTAATTACCCACAATAATCTGAGCTCTTCCATTTTGTTTGTAAAATAGTCTGCCGTTAAAAAAACATAACGGAATTAAAGTTTTTTCCAAGTTACAAACCGTTGTTTTCTGGTTTTTTTATCAGAACAAGAATACGAATCGATTGATGTAAAAGTTACCTTGAAACAGTGCTCTAAACGACGAAAACGGTGCTTCGATTCGGGTGTTTAAACTTCTAATTAACAAAAATAAGTCGTTTAGAGCACTGTTTCGAGGTTAGTTTTACATCAATCGACTCGTATCATCCTTCTTATCAAAAGCCCGAAAACATCGGTTTGTCATTTGAAAAAAAACTTAACTCCGTTATAATTTTTAACGGCAGACAATTTTACAAACAAAATGAAAGAGTTTGGATTATTGTGTGTAATTAACTGAGTTGAGATTTTTATCGGCTAAAAAGAGCCTGTTCAGATTATAAAATTCAATTTGCCAATAAGTTAAAAGAATTACAACTTGTAAACCTAAGTCTTGGTTGAATTTATCGTATTCAATGTATTTTAATATTAAATTAAATGATATAACTATTCTTTCTTTGCGTACTTTTGAATTTATGAACAACTATAATACTTTATTTATCGTATATTTGTCTTAAAATAAGCACCAGATGAGATGAAAACAAACACAACCACTTCGATCCTTGACGAGTTAAACACCACCACACATACCAATATGTTTGAAATTAAACTCCAAACAAAACTCAACCAACCCTACCAACCCAAAAACCGTCACATGCTAGCATTTGCTCGTCAATGTTGTCCACAACAAATTTCTTTCTTAGATCTAATTTATTTGGCGTCTCGTTAGATTACATCACGAGTACCACTGTGGTCGGCTCATAAGAGCCTCTCCATCGCTAGAAAGTGGATGGACTATGGACACGTGGCACATGCGGATGGGGAAAGGGAGATGGCACCATTGAAGGAGGTGTCCTAAAGGGAACGTCTGGTTGTTCGTCTGGAAATCCAAACGGGTGGGGACGAGAGACGGTGGGCCTCTCTCACACAACCAACATTTTTATAATATTTGTGTGTATATATTACTTTATTTGTATTTTATTTTTTTAAGGGGTGTTTGAGAGGGAATGTAGCATCGGAGAGAAAAATGAGGTTTTTGAAAGATGAACATAAATCCGATGTGACAACTAACGTGACACATTTATAGGTGCTTGATAGGGGATGCATTGAATATGCTCTAGATGGAATTGAACCCCGACCATCTTATCACGCGTCTCTATCCATGACATTTGTCAACCACCAGAAATTTTGATTTTGATAATTTAACATCAACACCCTCCGTTCTCTATACCGTGACCCTATGCTATTAGTCTCCTAAGATTAGTCCTCTACTAGCCCAACTTTCTCATATATGTTATAATTGCTAGCCTAGTCATCTCCTACTATTACCCAACCTAGTATCTTGAATATGGGCCTCTACTAGCCAAATATCTTGACCCGACCCACTTTTAGTATGATCTCATAGCATTAGGCCCTATGTTAGTGTAGTGATGTACCATCATTTATATGTATTTTTCATATAAAATTCCCCCCAATTTGGATGACTCACTTGATTTGATATCTAATATAGTTTTTTTTTTTTTTTAAGTTCAAGTGAATTTGGCTGAATTGTGAAAATGAGCGAAAAAACGAAGAAATAAAGAAGATAAGACAAGTTCTAGCTGAAGCACACCCATGCATCCAAACGCACTGCCATGTCACCCAATCTAAGTCATGACAAACAATTTTGGACTAACGCATGCGCGTGTCGACAAAGGCTCACGGGTGAGCGGACAAGAAAAGGGCAAACACGCGGGCATGCAGATAAGGCCACATGCCCATGCATATTGAGTTTTACCTATGTGTGCCAAAACGCACGCTTGTGTCAACCATTTCTAAAGAAAAGTACCATCTGTTGGTACAAAGGGACCGTCGCATGCCTGTGCATTTGAAAGGCATGGTCTTGCATCCATAGAATTTAGGCTTCCACCCCTCATTTCAAACCAACTCAAGTTCACTCCACACCACTACTTCTTCTGATTCCACACACTTCATGGGAATATCCTTGAAGTGTGTTACCCACTTTACTCCATTCTTCACTACAAGGCGTCGGTCATAGATTCAATAAGTTAACTAAAACCACACTTGGCTTTGGTTGGTTCACCGAAGCCATTCCATGGATAATCCACCATATGTTGGTTATCTTGTAATCGCCTTCATTGGCTAAACTTCTTATATCTCTTTGGTTTAGATGAACCTTGATGTATATATTACACGTTTAAAGTTTATTTTGGTTGTGTGCTCATGCATTTGATTTTTTTTAATACTTTTATGCTTTATTGAATATGAGTTAAACTTGGGTTTTGGACTTCTGTATGTACATGTACGCTCGAGGTGGTCTTTGCATACATTCCGGGTTTGTACGTCTTTATACAAACCCGATTATCACACTAGAGATGGTGGGTAGAGTTCCAAATCTTGGGTTTGCTACTTCAATGATATGAAAGCCATGGATCTTGTGAAATTGGCTTTTGTGATTTTGATTGGTAACTTATCTATTGCATGGCAACGCTTCCAAATCTTAGGTTTCCGAGCATATAAGTCACGGGGTACATTTAACCTAGCAAGAGTATTTTACACTTGAAGTATAACTTTCTTCAAAATGTTTTTAACTCCGCCTTATGCGGGGGCCATGCATTCTGGTCTTGCAAGAAATGATTTTTACTTAAACTAAACACACAACAGGAAAGTGAACCTATCGTTTGTAGTAAATTTTATGTAAGAATCAAGTATCGAACCCAAAGGACACGACTTTTACTACTCAACTTTTCTTTTGTTACCAAGTAGTTTAATTAGTTATCTTTAATTTGATTTGTAGACTAAATAAAAAATAAAATAAATGTAAGTAATAGTAATGAGTGGAGAATATCTAGATCACACGAAGTATTGCTTTGGGCTTGGAACCTAGTTAAGATAAATTATAGTTAAGTTATTGGCATTGTGGTGTGGTGAACTTACTTAAAAATAGCCGACCCTAGCTAAGGTTACGGTGAATTTTTATTAAATTTAAAAAATATATTTTTGAGGTTAAAATGGAAGGGTTCCTGGTCAGGTTACCTCACTCCCTTAGCCTATCGGAAAACTTGTTTATAAAGTCACCACAAGTTCTAGATTAAAGACATCTAACTACTCTTTCTCTTTTAGAACATTATCACCTCGCATACCTTTAAATACTGATCCTTTTTCGGGTCAAAAAAGACATAGACACTTGGTAATAATGTGGCTAATGTGACTTGTTCTAAGTAGATGTGATTGATGTTTATTTAATAGGTGGTGTTACAATAATAAAATTTATGTAACGACGTGTATATTTTAACCTGATTTCACCAACTCTTGGTTCACGCCAAAGCCTAGCATAAAGACCGTGCAGGCGACGTCGACCAACCAAGGCTTGGTTTAACATTGAAACCTAGTATACAGACCGTACATGCTCCAAAGAAGTCTTGGCTTAACATTGTTGGCGATGTTAACCAACCAAGTCTTTCAACCACAAATGGGTTAGCCACTACTAAAATGGGATCCCCTTATTAGTATATGGGTTGTTACACACCGTGAGTGTACTAATAAGCCTCACACCACTAAGTTATCAAGAAATCTCACAAGATCAAAGACTCAAACTGAAGAACAAAGTCCCATTAACATTTGATCAAAATTGAAGAACAAAGTCCCATTAACAAAGAAAAAAGGTAGAAAGAATTATCAAAAACATACCATACCACTCTGCCAAAGTTCAAACATTTAATCATGGAAAGGATCATGATGAACACGTATAAGAACAAACAAATTCTTGAAGATTGATCACTACAAGCCCCCCCCCCCCCCCCCCTCTCTCAAACTAAGCTATTACAAGTGATTTCGTGAAGTGATCCCAAACTCCAAGGTGGATTTGGTGGACTATCTGCATCAGAGAATATGTGTGTGTGTGTGTGAAAATGGGAGAGAATAGTGTGGAATGGGATGTTGAATGGGCTGTAAAGGATGCTATTTTTAGGCTGATGTCGAACATGTGTGCACGGTCGTACCTAAGTGCACACGGTCATGCATAGTACTTTCTTTCGACAGAATGTTGTCCTTCTTGTACGGGAACAAGAGTACTTGTACTAATACACGACTGTGCCTTGTTAGTTGTCCCGACATAATATTTGCTCTTCTACTTTTTGCTACCAAAATATCCTTACACGGTTGTATGTGAACATGTGTCCAGACATGGGCTTCAGTTGATGTCGCCTTTTTCGGATCTTGATGATTAGGAGCTTTGTCTTGTTCTCCCACGGTCGTGCCTAACTGGTCACGGGTGTGCTTTGGCACATCGTTTGACTTTTTGTTGGCCATATGAGTTGACTTATTGACTTCTGGTGGTGGGTTGATCATGCTCGGTGTGCGCATCTGTGTCTTTTGCTTATTTCTTCAGAATTTCGGTTTTTTGAGTCAATTTTGGTCGTTTTATTTTCCTTTCGTTTCATCTGGAGCCCCTAAAAACATGTAAATATCAAATAGGAATGATTTAGGTAGTGTTTCTAATGATAAAGTCCTAAAAGGTACCATAAAATGATGACAAATATGCATATAAAATATGTATAATTGCCTCACCTCTTTTATTTCTATGTCATTTTATATTTTGCTTTGTCTTTTATACTTTTAGTAGTTCTTTTAGAATATCCCAACCTTTTTATCCAACTAAACAACAACAAAGGTTGAGTTGTGGGAGCCAGCGAAGCCTTGCGTCGATACTTGGTTTTAAAAAGCACACTATACTACTGCACGATAGGTACACTCGCCTCATTATGTATAGCTGTGTATAAATTAAAAATAGTTTTGTATATTAACGATATTTTGTGCAAGAAAACCTTATAAAAATATATACACTTTGCACGCACGCATCAGCAAGCAAGGTTTCTTAAGTCGGCCCTCAGTTGGCCCAATCGTCTTACCTTAGTTATCTGCTAGGCTAACCTCTCGCAATACTAACAAAATGTACCCCCGACGGAAAATTGCTGAAAAATATTTAGATAATTCCATTGGTTTTACCAAGTAATCTCTGATAGAGAACAATTACACAACAAAAAAATATGCAAATATAAAGAAAATAATCGATAAACCTTATGGTTAAAGTGACATTAACCAACAAAACTAAGCTTGAATACATAACCCGGGCTTTGTATTCAAGCTTAGTTTTGTTGGGCTATTTGAAATCACCTTAAGAGGGTGTTTGGGATTACGTTTTGAAGTGATTATTTGATTATTGCGTTTGTAAAACATAAATAATCTAAAAAAGTGTTTGGATGAAAAAGTGATTATCTGCGTTTTGGAGAAGCATGTACCTACATGCTTTATCAAAATGTAGTTTTGAAAACGCAAAATCTATTTTGAAAACGCATAATCTATTTTGAAAACGCAACACCAAACACCCCCTAGATAGTGTTAGAAAAATTGTTACAAAACTAAAACTAGATAACCCACACATGCAAGCATTTAAGCCTAGACCTTAATTGTGTAAGTAACTTATTTTTAAGAATTTAATTTTAGTTGTTTAGTTAAAAATATATATGTAAACTTCGTTATGTGGATTTATTTGGGCCTTGATCTTTATCAAATATGTAGTATAGGCCTGGGCTTTGTATTCAAGCTTAATTTTGTTGGGGTATTAGGAGATAACCTTAAATAGACACACATTTTGAATTCTTTTTGACATTACAATCTGTCAATACTTTATAGTATGTAAAATATAATATCTTTATAACAATCGGCATTTAGTTAACACTATCTCATACGTTATGGCGGTATCTACAGCACTAATACTCGGTAAATCACTAAATTGTAAAAGAGGGTAAAAAAGTAACTTTATTAAAGTTTAAAGGTTGTATAATAACTTTATTAACGTTCAGTGTGGAAAAGTAAATTGGTTAAAAAGAAAGAAGAAAGATATATAAATAAAAATCCACATTAAAAGAAAAAAATTATATATATAATATATATATATACCTATATAGGGAGCCGCTAAAATGAAAACCACCCCCAGTTGTAAGAACCGCGAGAACCACTCTCAACCAATAAGAAAAAGGGGTATTTTGGTCAATTTACCCCAAATGTCAAATCCTGCCATCTCTCTTCATTTAATGTGATCAGATCATATCTCTCGTTTCTCTCTCTATTTTAAATCCATCCTCTCTCATATCTTCATTTAATCCTTCCTCTCTATTTGTCTCTCACCATTTTCTTGGTGTGAAATCAGACCATCACTCCCCGCCACTGAGACCCACCCCCCTCCCCCCGGCACCACCAACCATCGTTCACCACCACCCAACTGTCACAAAACCCCCACCACACCTCCAGAACAACCAACCATTGTTCACCGCCACCCAACCGTTTACCACCAACCACCGCCTAATCCTAGATCTGAGAAAGATGAAGGCGGCGGTGGGATGCCGGCGGCGGGGATGCCTTTGAAGGGTGTTTCTCTCTCTAGTAAGATATGCTCTCTCTCATCTCTCTCTCACCGAGGAGAGAGAAAGAGGACGACAGTGGGGAGGTGTTGGTGGGGAAGCCGTTGGTGGGAGGTGGCGGAAGACGGTGATGGGGGAGGGGTGTTCGGAAGTCGGTGCAGGTGGTTGGTGGGGGTCCAAAGGTTCGATATCGTTTCTGTTGTTTTTGCAATCACACAGTTTGTTTTTTAATGAGTTTTGATTTGATTATGTTTGTTTGGTGGTGGGTCTGTACATCATGTTTATTTGATTATGTTTGCTGGGTTTTCCTTTGATTTGGGTATTCTATATAAAATGGGTGTTGGATGTTTATATTAGAGATGCTTTTGATGGGTCTGTACAACATGTTTGGCGGTGATGATGAAAAAAAAAAACGTTGATTTAGATGACGATGACGCGGCAAGGACGGCGGAGGGTAGGTTTTTTGAACCTGCAACCCCACTTTTGCAGCCTTTTGATTATCGGATAATCTGAGCCAAACCCCGTTTTTTTCGAAATACACTTTGTTTTGATGTTGTTGGTTTTTTATTTTCCCCCCTAGTCGATGATGATAACGATATATCTGAGACACCTCCCGAGTTTGCGATTTCAGGGTGCGTTCGTTTTTGCGTAAAAAAGTTTTTTTGTAAAAAAAGTTAAACCGTAAACTTTTTAACGTAAAACGTAAACTTTTTAACGTCAAACGTAGAACGTAAAAAGTTTTACGTAGAACGTAAAAAGTTTTACGTAGAACGTTACGTAGAACGCAAAAAGTTTTACGTAAAACGAAAAACGTAAAAATTTTAACGTAAAACTTAAAACGTAAAAAGTTTAAAAAGTTTAACGTAAAACATAAAACGTAAAACGTAAAAAGTGTAAAAAACGGCGTGTTAAATAAACGTGTAAAAAACGACGCGTTAAAAAAACGACGCTTGAAAAAAACAGCGCGTAAAAAACGGCGCTTTAAAAAAACAACGCGTAAAAAAGGCGTGTAAAAAACGGCGCTTAAAAAAACGGCGCGTTAAAAAAACGACGCTTGAAAAAGTCCGGCGTAAAAACGGCGCGTTAAAAAAACGTTAAACGTAAAAACTTTAACGTAAAACTTAAATTGTAAAAAGTATAAAAAATCTTTTAAAAAAAATCTGAATTTAAAAATGATTTTAATAAAAAAAATTATGTTTAAAAAATAAAAAGTAAAATAATAATACAAAAAACTAATAAAAAACAATAAAGACAAAAAGACAAAATAAAGTCATTTTACTAAATTACCCTTTTGGATTAAAATATTAAAGACATAATAAGACCAAAAAACATTTAATATTATTTTTTAGTTACTTTTAATCTCATCCATTGATCTTGAAGATCTAATGGCTAGAAAGTGGTTCTTTCGGTTCTTACAACTGGATGTGGTTTTCATTTTAGCGGTCCCCTACATCATATATATATATATATATATATATATATATATATATATATATATATAGTGTCGGGATCAGGAGAAAACGCCCAAAAGTGTAAGAACGCATCCTGACCCAACACGTGGCGCGAGATATGATCAGGGGGTGAGGGGTTTTTTTGTCTTTTCTATCTTCTTTTATTTTCCCAACGCGCTATAACATTTTCTGGCGTCTAAGATTATTTTGGCGTTAATTGTATTAATTAAACTTTTTGGCGTTGAATTAATTGTTTTTGTGTCACATCGATAATTTTTTGGCGTTATAGCGTTTTCTGGTCAATTTTTTGGTGTTTTGTGGCGTTGTATAATAATTCACTATGAGTCATTAATATTTTCATAAGATTACAATAAGACCAAATGTTTTTTATGGCGTTTAGTCAATTTTTCTAGCGTTTAATACATTGACAAGGTGCTTTGCCAGCACCCGTTCTCAAAGTTTTCATACTACTAGCGTTTTGGTGTTTGTAGTTTTTGACATTTTATATAATAATGTATTTTATTTGTAGAGAATTAGATAACAAAACAACAGATAATTTGATAACAAAACAATATAAAGTGAAAAAGGAAAAAATTAAAAATGATAATCTAATTTCTCATCCGAATCTTCACTGTCATCGGTCTCTTCTTCTTGAATTTGTTTTGTCATTTTGAACCTTTGAATACCTTAGCTAGATGCCAACTTTCCTACATAAACCCCGTCTTTTTTAGACAAAGCTTCTTAGTGGCATCCTGGGTTTTGGTGTGATATTCTTGTTTGGTGGCATGTTATTGAAGATCAACTCTTGCTTGATGCTATTTATAATAGTAGAGTCCAAAATAGCATTTTACACTTGTGTTGATCCCTTTATGCCATGCCTAAATTTATCAAGAACAAAGCTCACATGATGACATATCACTGTCATCAGTCTTTTTTTCTTTAATATTTGTCCATCTCATTCAGCAAAAGATTATAGAGATAACCCCCTCAGAGAATAATCTATTCAGTGAAAGCTTTGCCATATGTTGTTATTTTAACTAACTTTTTTTGGCGTTTTAAGGTGAGTGGTTTCTAGAGAACATGGCGTTTGTTTTCTGGGTGTGATCAATTAATTGTGTGTAGACCCCTCTCTTATAGGAGTTTTTTTGCGCGTAGTTTAGGCGAGATTTTTTTATTATAATAAATGATAGTAATAAAGTAACCGTCTTTTCAGTTACTGTTTGTATTTACTGTTTTGATCAGCTTTTATCAGTTTTCTAGGGTGATAGACGTTCCATCTTACAAGTTTGGCGTTTTTTTTAAATGGCGTTATGCAGACCAAGATGAGAAAATACAATAACGGAGAAAATAAAATATTAAGCAGGAAAAATATTTTTTGTTATTTCTGGCGTTTTGTAAACAATAACCTTTTGTAGTATTTTTTTTGGCGTTTTGCAAATAAATAGAGAAATATATCATTTAATTATCTTAAAAAAAAGAGATTACACAGAAAAAAAAATTAAAACCCTTCGTCAGAAGGTACTTTATCTGAAAAGTATCCATCACTTGCGTCATCTTCTTCCTCGGAGTCTTCATCTGGATCTTCATCCATGTCATCACCTTCACCTTCATCGGCTTCTTGTTCCTGAAGATTCTGAAGCCTCCATTTGAACATGTCTTGCATTAACGCCAATTTTGAGTCGATTTCTACGTTCAAACAAGTGGCGTTATGCAATTCTTCCATGAACCCAAGCCCCTGCTTTGTCATGATGTTTTCAAGCCAGTAGTCTTCCTGCTCTCCGCCGTCGTATATAACGGTCACCATGTCTGTTTCATCATCAAAACGCCATGATGTCATGACAGGGTCCGGCTTTACATCTGCTTTGATTGGTCCAAATTTCCTTGTTAATGCTTTCATAAGCATATGTGTTTCATGGCATTCGTTATCCAGAGTGATGCCAAGAGATAGGATACCCCTCTATACCTCTTCTTTCATCTTCAAAATTGCCTTGATCGTCCTAACATACACCCTCCTTCTGTTGTCAAAACGCAGGAAGAATCGTCTGATTGCCAGAGTGTATCTCCACCAAACGATTGTTGCCATTCTTGGTGTTTTGGTTAAATTTGTGACAACCCGTGATTTACGGCTCTTAATTACGTGATTAACAAGTGATTAACGCGATAATAAATAGTGCTTACAACACTAATTAACTTAATTAGGCCTTTGGAGTGCCTGGGAACGTCTATCCGTCCTTACAGTGCGCGAACGGTGGTTTACAGAGAAACCGGCGAAACGTTAAACGGCAACGGATTGAAACCGTACAGGATACTGACAACGCCGACAAATATTAATTTTTTTTTTTTTTTACGATATGTTTTAGCTTCGTAATTAAATTTTATTGACTACAGTCGAAACCGGATCGAAAAACGGAGAAGACGGCAACGATGCAATTTTTCGCGATTATTACCGTGACCGACGAACGGGCGCGCAAACAACAGCTACCGACCGTATTTTTGGGTATTTTAATTTTTGACGTTAAACGGAGTTCAGGATTTGACAACGGGTCTCGTAGAAACTACGGGCCACTTACACATGAGGTGGGCTTGTAGGCCCCGGGCCCAAGCCCAAAACACACAAGCCTAAACCTGCGCATATTATACTAGATCTGTTACTTGAAGATCTAAACAAGATCTCTCTAAATCTAGGAAATCCTATCAAATACTTGCAAATCAATACAAAATATTATAAAACCCCTGCAAAATCTTACAAAAGATTTGCACAATTAATAGAAATCTAGTTTCAGTGGACATACCAATTGACCTGAATGTAAATTGGATATTTGATAGTCAATGTCCCTTATTCACTCTATTAATACTGGCCTCTCTCCATCTCTTAATACACACTTCAAACAAACTCAAAGCAACCACAGACATAAGTCTGTGGTCTCTCCCTCTCGATAACATATACACAGACAAGGCCAAACACCCTCTCACAATTACCCTCTCACTCTCGATCAATGCATCTGATGTATGCATCAGAATACATTACACAAATCACACACACCCTCACATTTGCTCTCTCCCTCTCGGCGAACATCAGGCGGAACCGGGCGGAGCCAGTGGCGGAGCTCCGGCGAGGTGCGGCGGCGACCAGCAGAGAAGAGAGAGAGAGAGGCAGAGAGAGAACGGCGTGGAGAGAGAGAGTGTGTCGGATATGAGAAAGACGGGGCAGAGGTGACGGTCCGGCGGTCGGCATCTCGGACCAGAAGTCGGCATCTCGGACCTGCGGTCGGTATCAAGGTCCGGCGGTCTGTGACTTTATCCGACGAGTTATTCCGGTAAACACTTCTTATTTCTTTTATTTCTCGCAAATCTGAAGATGGTGATGATGATTTTGTTTATATGGCCACTGTTAGAGATGACGATTGGTAATAGTAGTTCAGTCACGGCTCAGGGCTACAAGTGAACAGCTCCGGTTCGACTTCGGTTCGCGGTCAGACGGCTCGGTATGGTTTGACTCGGTCAAACTGAGTCAACTCAGATCAACGGGGCAGACATGATGTTGTTCGGGTTCGGGTTTGTGGCTCGGTGCAACTCGGTCAGATTCAAGTGCGGGTCTCGGGTCAACTCGGTCAAACCGAGTCAACCTGGTCAACTCAGTCAACTGAGCTGGTCAACTCAGTTGACCCGGTCAACTCAGTCAACTGAGCTGGTCAACTCAGTTGACCCGGTCTACTCAGTCAAGCAGCTCGACGTGTCGACTCGAAGAAGTGGTAAAGATTTAACGAGATTATTTACGTTATATTATGGTTTTATTACGTGAAACGAGCTCTCGAAACCGACTGATTATAAGTTACATTCGTTATATATTTGACAAAGTTTGCATATAGTTGAATCTTGATTGAATATTGTTGAATTTTGATAAAATTACGACAACTTGGTTGTCCGGGGCGTCCAAAAATAGAGGAAACTCTGCCCGTTTTTCGAGAAAATCCGTAAACACGACACGTATTACAGTTTCAAAAACGACACTTAATGGAATTCGAGTCCATAATATTTCAAACCTTGATAATCCCAAACGCTTTTACAAATAAATATAATGTTATATTTATTTCGAACGTCGTTAACTCGTATACTTTTACAAAATAAATATAGTTATATATTTATTCTAAATGTCGTACAACGTGAAATCTTTTACAAAAATAAATATGGTTTATATTTATTTTCGAACATAACAACTCGACGATTTCTTTATAAAATAAATATAACTCTTCATATTTATTTTATACGCCTAGACGGCATATACGTATATTTTCGGCAAATATACACGAGACGCGATATATATAATACAAGTTATTATATACGAAATGCGATATATGATACGAGTTTGGTATATAATATTTTCATAGAAATACTCTTTTATACACGTACGACTACTCGAGACGGCTAACACACTTACGACGATATATTTATATTTTTATATAAATATTTATTCATTTTAAGTCTCTCGGAAACTAAGTCTCTTTTTCAAGACTTATTAAATGGCTAATGACACTAAACGAGACTTAACTCGTATAACTTAATCGTTTCTATTAAGTTAACAACTTATCGTTGAATCGTTCGATTAACGATTCGGTAGAGCTCGATGACACGTAGTTTAGATACTGCGTTTATTTAGAAACTTATTAGATATTCCGTGTTAGGAATATTGTAGAATGCACGCTAGCAAGTCAACTCTTGGAAACGACATCACGAAGTCGTAAATTAGCTAGCTTTGCACAGGAATATTCAGGTGAGTTCATAACCCCACTTTTTACGGCTCTACATTTTTATAAATGTTTTCGGGGTGGAAAGACATGCACGTTTTGCAAAAGCAAACAAAGTTTAGAACAAATACAAAACTCGTATTTCTAAATCATATTACGATGAGATTTCGAGGAACTCAAATGATTTACGAAAGGTTTATACTAAACATACCGGTTTTTACAAAAACAAATGCTTGTTCGAAATGTGAATGATATTCGGCCAGGGTGACCGGGGATTGGGTTAGGGTAACCAGGAATCTGGTCAGGGTGACCAGGAATTTATTTTATACACGGTATGATTAACGTAAGGAGGTTTTAGATCATGTGAATGGGTAGTTAGAACCCCGAGGGACTCGAGCGGTAGATCTATCTGGGTGTAGCGAGCCCAGCTCTAGGCCAAACGGACCTCTCTGAGGCTAACCACAACGGACCTGGAGTGACTTGGTTGCCCAACGCAAAAATCAGCTAGGGTTGTGTCTTACTTACTTGCATTTCACAACATGCTAATGGCCTTGCAAACCATTGGTGATCACAAGTCCTCTTACACTGCTACATACCAGGAACTTTATACTTACGAAACATACTTGTTCATACAAATTAAATACCATGTTTTATACAAAAATTTAAGGCATAGGATTATGCGGGTCAAAGTCAGGGTGGGCATTGATGATTATACGAACATTACAAAAACATGGTTTTATGAACATAACGTGTTACAAACACAACGTTTCCATATAACTTCGCAAGAAAATGGTTTTTAAATTCATTTTCTCAATACTACTTCAAAAACCGGTTATTCCAAAGATTTATTTCAAATCTTTCATAATACCAGAGATTTATTTCAAACCTTTCACAACTCAAAGGATTTATCTTAAATCTTTTATGAACAAACTATGAACTCGCTCAACATTATGTTGATTTTTCTCGCATGTTCTTTCTCAGGTTACATTTCTAAGACAAGGCACGGTTGGAATAGGAGAACCATTGGAGACTCGAGTACTTGGCGGGCGTTCAATTTTCTAGAAGTCTTTGCTTATTTGCTTCCGCTGTGCAATGAAGATACCAGTCCAGTCACGCCAATGCTCTGATGATTTCGGGGTGTGACAGATTGGTATCAGAGCTATAGGTTACAGCGAATTAGGTTCCTGTTGTGATACCTAGGCTCTAACCTCACTTTCCTCTGGGAACTTAGATTATTGAAACCTGAATACATACAGAACGCCTAGTACTCGAATATGGTCTCCAACCGTTGCCGAAAAGCAAACATTCAAAATTTTGTTTTCAAACATACGCTATTGTGGTGTTTTACACACGGTACACGGAACAATTACATACAGTACCAAACACTCTGAGAGTTTAGGAAACATGCATTTAAGACCTTCGGAAAAGGAAGTCAGTCTGAGAGGCTGGGAGGATAGTCTAGTGGGACTAGGAAGAGCAGTCTGAGAGGCTGGGAGGCTAGTGGGACTAGGAAGAGCAGTCTGAGAGGCTGGGAGGCTAGTGGGACTAGGAAGAGCAGTCTGAGAGGCTGGGAGGCTAGTGGGACTAGGAAGAGCAGTCTGGGAGGCTGGGAGACTAGTGGGACTAGGAAGAGCAGTCTGAGAGGCTGGGAGGCTAGTGGGACTAGGAGAATTACTTGATTGCTTATTGGTGACTAACATGTGCATTCGGCTATATGATTGATTATTTGTGCATGTGTTTATCAAAGGTCATCACGTAGGAACCGCGAATATTAACTCGGGCACACACTATATTCCATATTGCCTATAATATTTTAACTTCCCGAGCAGACAGCCTACGCATAACGAAACGCTAGTGCACATGAATGCATGGAACTCGATTTCTACGTCAGCGGATGTCGGGGTACATCACCTTCTACGCGACACACAGCGCTAGTGCACAAGTATACGTGCAACTTAAGCTATACATCAACGGAGGTTGAAGTACGACACATACAACTATCGAGGCGAGGCCTTTGAAAAGACACGATGGCGCAATTCAATGACGACGCTAGATTCCTGTCAGCAGAAGAACTAACGATCAGGAAACGACAACTTGTCACGCGATCCTGCAACGACACGAATCACGCCAGGGAGAATACGATTGTCTCCGCATCCCCCCCCCTACCTAACTAACGACGAATACGCTATGTTCGACATTCCATGGTAATGTCACCTAACAATTGGTCGTCACACGAAACCCCAGGTAAAGTCCTCAAATTTCTTTTATTGAAATTTCGAATTTCACACTTACTGAGTAGACTTTTCGTATCTCTACTCCTCTTAATGGTCATTGTATCACGATCATTTCTTTACAAGTTACATACATGGTTTTTCGTTGTGACCATGCCGAAAGTTTTTCTTATCGATACACATATCTATTGTCGGATTGCGCTAAAACCAAGTTCAATTGTTTGAACTTGCTCATTACACTTATTTGATTCGAGACACCATATGATGTATTGGGAGCATCATATTCAAATCAATTTTTAACGAACACTTCATTCGTTCCGAGTCGTGGTAAACTTGTTTGGTATTCGACTCCATTAAATTGTTGATTTCGACACCTTGTGGTGGTGTTTTCACTTATTTGAACCTTGCGCTAAACTCGTTTACGTACCTTATGCACGGATTTAATTATTCATTTATTGATTCAGATTAAATCCGCTTTGAATTATCACAGTACAACAGTCTTAACACAATTGTGTGTTAAGACAATGGTACACAAATTCATTTCATATTCCGGTGTACCTCATAACAGTTCTTTCAACATCGATCGAATGCTTCGCGATATTCATTGCTTCTTCCTCTTCGATCGAAACAGTAATTCTTTGGTGTTCCATCTTCAATTGAAAATTCTTTGATGTTTGTTTGGAACGAACATTCATATTTACTTCATTGCGCTTTCAATTGACTTCAAACACGGTGAATTTGTTTGATCACCGCTATTATTGAATTATTTAAGTCACTACGACACCTTGTGGTGTCAGTACAAACTTGTTGTTTGGGCTAATCATGATTGAGCATTTTATGCAAAACACAGGTGATACTTGTTCGATCACCTCTATTATTAAATTGTTTCATTCATTGCGACACCTTGTGGCGTCGGTATGACTTTTAGCTTGCGCTGATCACGATCGAACGTTTCATGCAAACTATTACATTTGAGATTGTTAATTCTAAGTTCATCCAGTGGATGTTGTTGCTTCTAGAACTCAGTTACTTATTGTGAACGTTCATATGAAATTCGATTGGTCGAAGGTCATGTTCATTGTTGGATCCTTGTTATCTTAGTCGCACTGGTGACTGTATCATTAAGTCTTGTTTCGATTACGCGGTCGTTCACTTTGTTATTATTCGGACTTACCTGCGAATAACACAATCCTGAGGGGATAACATAGTCTAAATTTCGAGGACGAAATTTCTGTAACAGGGGGAGAATGTGACAACCCGTGATTTACGGCTCTTAATTACGTGATTAACAAGTGATTAACGCGATAATAAATAGTGCTTACAACACTAATTAACTTAATTAGGCCTTTGGAGTGCCTGGGAACGTCTATCCGTCCTTACAGTGCGCGAACGGTGGTTTACAGAGAAACCGGCGAAACGTTAAACGGCAACGGATTGAAACCGTACAGGATACTGACAACGCCGACAAATATTAATTTTTTTTTTTTTTTACGATATGTTTTAGCTTCGTAATTAAATTTTATTGACTACAGTCGAAACCGGATCGAAAAACGGAGAAGACGGCAACGATGCAATTTTTCGCGATTATTACCGTGACCGACGAACGGGCGCGCAAACAACAGCTACCGACCGTATTTTTGGGTATTTTAATTTTTGACGTTAAACGGAGTTCAGGATTTGACAACGGGTCTCGTAGAAACTACGGGCCACTTACACATGAGGTGGGCTTGTAGGCCCCGGGCCCAAGCCCAAAACACACAAGCCTAAACCTGCGCATATTATACTAGATCTGTTACTTGAAGATCTAAACAAGATCTCTCTAAATCTAGGAAATCCTATCAAATACTTGCAAATCAATACAAAATATTATAAAACCCCTGCAAAATCTTACAAAAGATTTGCACAATTAATAGAAATCTAGTTTCAGTGGACATACCAATTGACCTGAATGTAAATTGGATATTTGATAGTCAATGTCCCTTATTCACTCTATTAATACTGGCCTCTCTCCATCTCTTAATACACACTTCAAACAAACTCAAAGCAACCACAGACATAAGTCTGTGGTCTCTCCCTCTCGATAACATATACACAGACAAGGCCAAACACCCTCTCACAATTACCCTCTCACTCTCGATCAATGCATCTGATGTATGCATCAGAATACATTACACAAATCACACACACCCTCACATTTGCTCTCTCCCTCTCGGCGAACATCAGGCGGAACCGGGCGGAGCCAGTGGCGGAGCTCCGGCGAGGTGCGGCGGCGACCAGCAGAGAAGAGAGAGAGAGAGGCAGAGAGAGAACGGCGTGGAGAGAGAGAGTGTGTCGGATATGAGAAAGACGGGGCAGAGGTGACGGTCCGGCGGTCGGCATCTCGGACCAGAAGTCGGCATCTCGGACCTGCGGTCGGTATCAAGGTCCGGCGGTCTGTGACTTTATCCGACGAGTTATTCCGGTAAACACTTCTTATTTCTTTTATTTCTCGCAAATCTGAAGATGGTGATGATGATTTTGTTTATATGGCCACTGTTAGAGATGACGATTGGTAATAGTAGTTCAGTCACGGCTCAGGGCTACAAGTGAACAGCTCCGGTTCGACTTCGGTTCGCGGTCAGACGGCTCGGTATGGTTTGACTCGGTCAAACTGAGTCAACTCAGATCAACGGGGCAGACATGATGTTGTTCGGGTTCGGGTTTGTGGCTCGGTGCAACTCGGTCAGATTCAAGTGCGGGTCTCGGGTCAACTCGGTCAAACCGAGTCAACCTGGTCAACTCAGTCAACTGAGCTGGTCAACTCAGTTGACCCGGTCAACTCAGTCAACTGAGCTGGTCAACTCAGTTGACCCGGTCTACTCAGTCAAGCAGCTCGACGTGTCGACTCGAAGAAGTGGTAAAGATTTAACGAGATTATTTACGTTATATTATGGTTTTATTACGTGAAACGAGCTCTCGAAACCGACTGATTATAAGTTACATTCGTTATATATTTGACAAAGTTTGCATATAGTTGAATCTTGATTGAATATTGTTGAATTTTGATAAAATTACGACAACTTGGTTGTCCGGGGCGTCCAAAAATAGAGGAAACTCTGCCCGTTTTTCGAGAAAATCCGTAAACACGACACGTATTACAGTTTCAAAAACGACACTTAATGGAATTCGAGTCCATAATATTTCAAACCTTGATAATCCCAAACGCTTTTACAAATAAATATAATGTTATATTTATTTCGAACGTCGTTAACTCGTATACTTTTACAAAATAAATATAGTTATATATTTATTCTAAATGTCGTACAACGTGAAATCTTTTACAAAAATAAATATGGTTTATATTTATTTTCGAACATAACAACTCGACGATTTCTTTATAAAATAAATATAACTCTTCATATTTATTTTATACGCCTAGACGGCATATACGTATATTTTCGGCAAATATACACGAGACGCGATATATATAATACAAGTTATTATATACGAAATGCGATATATGATACGAGTTTGGTATATAATATTTTCATAGAAATACTCTTTTATACACGTACGACTACTCGAGACGGCTAACACACTTACGACGATATATTTATATTTTTATATAAATATTTATTCATTTTAAGTCTCTCGGAAACTAAGTCTCTTTTTCAAGACTTATTAAATGGCTAATGACACTAAACGAGACTTAACTCGTATAACTTAATCGTTTCTATTAAGTTAACAACTTATCGTTGAATCGTTCGATTAACGATTCGGTAGAGCTCGATGACACGTAGTTTAGATACTGCGTTTATTTAGAAACTTATTAGATATTCCGTGTTAGGAATATTGTAGAATGCACGCTAGCAAGTCAACTCTTGGAAACGACATCACGAAGTCGTAAATTAGCTAGCTTTGCACAGGAATATTCAGGTGAGTTCATAACCCCACTTTTTACGGCTCTACATTTTTATAAATGTTTTCGGGGTGGAAAGACATGCACGTTTTGCAAAAGCAAACAAAGTTTAGAACAAATACAAAACTCGTATTTCTAAATCATATTACGATGAGATTTCGAGGAACTCAAATGATTTACGAAAGGTTTATACTAAACATACCGGTTTTTACAAAAACAAATGCTTGTTCGAAATGTGAATGATATTCGGCCAGGGTGACCGGGGATTGGGTTAGGGTAACCAGGAATCTGGTCAGGGTGACCAGGAATTTATTTTATACACGGTATGATTAACGTAAGGAGGTTTTAGATCATGTGAATGGGTAGTTAGAACCCCGAGGGACTCGAGCGGTAGATCTATCTGGGTGTAGCGAGCCCAGCTCTAGGCCAAACGGACCTCTCTGAGGCTAACCACAACGGACCTGGAGTGACTTGGTTGCCCAACGCAAAAATCAGCTAGGGTTGTGTCTTACTTACTTGCATTTCACAACATGCTAATGGCCTTGCAAACCATTGGTGATCAC
>JARYGA010051514.1:0-24572 GCA_030545235.1 Helianthus tuberosus
ATGATTTTCTCTATTTAATGTCAAAACTCCCGTTTAACCCAAAATTGATGAACTTTGGGTGATTTAACCGACTGTTAGATCTATTAAATCGGTATCGTAGCTCTGATACCATTGCAGACTCCAGGATTCGGCGAGTTTGATGGAGCTTCAGTCCCGAAACGACGTGTTCGGTGCGTTTATTACGACTAAGACAGGAGTAGAAACAGAATATGACACCGATCAGTCAATTTTATTCTGGTCTCTATTGATTATACAATGTTTACAGCTCCGCGAGACCAGTTGGACAGCATGTTCCCTCTGGGAACCAAAAGCTTATCCAAATGGGAACCCTATCCCTCTATTTATAGACAACTCACATATGGGTCCATCCGATCGGATTGCCATCCGATCGGATTGACCTTGACATTTACAAAACCAGTCCAACTTTTCTCTATACTATACAATACTCTGTAGGACCGGTTTTGACACCGTACGATTGCGTAACGAACGTTCGACGTGCGGAATCCGTGAACGTGCTTGACCGAACACACAAGAACGTACAAATAACGTGATTCTATTGATATGATGTCGTGTACAAAGCCGTGAATCACGTAGAGAGACTTTCTCTCTCTAGACTTTCTCTCTCTAGGATTAGATCTCTAAATCTCCAAATGAGCCAAAAGTCTTCTAAATGATGACATAAAGCTCCTAGTTATATCTCTTGGAATTAATGAGACTTCTCATTAATTACCAAAATGCCACCTTGCTATTTCTAACTAGATATAACAATATAAGCTTGATTCTTTGGTTTCTGCTACGGACTAGATTGACGAAGGCGATAGACACTTAATGTACTAACAGACTCCCCCTTGGATATTGCCGTAGTCAATCTCTATCTGTCTTCGAGCTTCCGTTGCTCCCCCTCTCGGTAGTCTCTTTCTTCAGGCTCCCCCTTTCGTCAAGCTTCCGTGCTTTTGGGATCGACACCTGGATTTCCGTATACAAGCTTCTTCAAAATATTTATCTGATTTTTTTTAATCCACGCTTCCTCTTGCGTTGAGCTTGTCTTCAGACTCCCCTTTAAACTCAGCTGTCGGGATCGTAGTCTGGCTTTCATCGGTTCACAAGTTCAGGATCAATTCCTGGCTTTGTTCTGCATCTGCTCAGGATTTGAAACCTGGTTAACCTGCACATCCTCTACCTCAACATAAGTTTTACAAATTTATAACAGTTAGATTTAAGAAACTTACTGGTAGAAATCATTGATTCAACAAACATACTAGTTACATCAAGTTCAAATGAATGACCTTGATTAACTAAACACACAATCTTTCAAAACATTTGTATATGACATTCAAAGTTTTCAACAAATTCTCCCAATCAAATGTAGTTCATCATATTTAGCACTCGAATTTTGAATATCAGCTCTTCAAGATCAGTTGTCGAAAATGTTTTTGAATTTTCAAAATTTTATGCTAAAACACTCCGAAAATCTTTTTGGATTTTTGTTTTTGAATGAAATGCAGTAAACAAATATATACAAACAATATTTTTGTGAGTTTGTGTAAGAGGATCATATCAGTTTATGAGACAAATCACTAGCACCGTTAAGCTTTAAACATTTTCAGTTCTAAACGATTCACGTTGATTGACGATATTGTTGTCCACATAAACTCAATCTAAAAACTTTCGAAATGCTTTCTGATACGTTAAAGTATATTAATTTCGCACTAAGTTCTTATGGACCCCACAATCTCAGCATATCCCCTCATCATGCAATACACTGACTCAAGTAATGCCTTTAAACTTTTATCGACTGTGATTTGTGCAAAAATAAAGCAGAATGTTTAAACATTAACAATCAGGTCGATACTTCCGTATACGCAGAGAAAGTCCAATGTTTAAACAAAATAAGAAAAAATAAAACAAGTTGAAGTTGTTTAGGCTTTAACCACCAGGTCGATACTTCCGTATACGCAGAGGTGATCCAAAGCTTAAACGAAACACCAAAGAAAATAAAGCAGAACGTTTAGGCAACAACATCCAGGTCGATACTCACGTATACGCAGAGGATGTCCGATGCTTAAACAAAATAAAGAAATAAAACAAGTTTAAATCTTTGCAAAATAAAATGCACAATCACATCGACTTTTCAGCAAAGTAGTGAAAGTTCACAAACTTAACCAGTTTTATGTCTTTCGACAATCAGCGATTACTGAGTAGGCACACACTCACGAAGGACAAAACTAAGTACTATGCTTTCAACTGTGTTTCCCACTAGAACTAGGCTTTTTCATTTATGTTTGTATCGTTATCGCAAATCTACTAGTCTAGCTGAGTCTATCGCCACATCATTAGTGAGATCGTTTATCACATTTGACATTACATTTCTTTAGCATGCTGTGATAGTCCACTGATTTACTATCATTTCCTCTTTTCCCAACAAAACTCATTTTTGCTTTTTCAATGTTTTTGGCATTTTCAAATTTTTTTTTTAAATTTTTCTCCCCCTAAAATCAAAATATGTTTCAATTTTGATTTTCTGAGAAAATTTGAAAACAAACAGACAACCGATATCGAATTGCTTCAATTCTCCATCCACTTGGCATAAACAATCAGAACTCCCCCTGTCAACAAACTATTTTCCCATTATGATTTCAAAACACTTAAGTTTGTTTTAATCAAATGGTTTTTCCGGAAAATTAGTTTTGTTTGACTTTTTACAAACTCGGGGTTTTCATCACATTGTTCACCTTTATCCACTCTGAAAGATTTAACAGTTCAAGATTCTATCAACACAAACACTTGTAGGAAATCAAGTACAACTTAATGTCCCTGATTTACCACATGTAAGGCGAAAAATCACCAGAGTGAAATTTCTCAAGAAATGTGCCGATTCATGTTCCACGCTTACCAACCTGGGAACTCCGGCAAGTCAGATTTTTCATTTGAAAAGATCCACCCAAGCCTGACCATTCTTGGGTTTGACAGTTTTTACCTCAACAGATGGCTCTTCTGGTTTTGACAAACCAGAATCATTGCCTGATCGTGGCTCCTCTAACTTTGATAAGTCAGAATCATTGCCAGAATGTGGCTCTTTTGACTTCTTAGAAACAAATTCATCGCCAACATTCATTGGTACCCAATTCTTACTAGATCTAGGTTTTCCAAATTTATTAGCCTGTGAAATGAATAAACTTTCATGGTCTCTTTTATATTCGAAAACCTTGATCAAGATTTTGTCTGAAAAATTAACTTTCTTTGATTGGTTATCATTTTGCTCAGTTAATTTTTCTTTCTTTAACTTCCTTTTCTCTTTCCCGTTTGTCCTCAGATTTGTATCTGATGAATTCGTTTTGCTTGCCTTTGCAGTTGGAGAAAGCAATTCATCAGAACTTTTTCTCGGATTACCAGTTTTATCCGAGGACAAAATTTTCTCCAAGTATTCTCTTGCCTTCTTTCTCTTCTTCCTCAGTCTGTCTTTCTGCCCCTGAGAAAGCTTCACTTTCTTTTCTTGAACTTTAGGTTCTTGAACCTTCTGTTCTTTGGGCTTGACATTGACTGGTTTCTTTGCCATTCTTTGAGATTTAACCCTCGATCTTCCCATTGATCTCCTTGGGCAATCTTTGGCAATATGTCCTCTGATTTGACAATTATAGCATCTTCTTGTCTCATAACTCCAATTCTGGCAGTTAACAGCAATGTGTCCTCTCACACCACAGGTGTAACACACTCTGTTATCGTACCATCCACTTCTGTCAGTCCAAACCTTCAGATCATAACATTGTTTGGCTTGGTTATATTCATTTCTCCTCTTCAATGCTGGATTTGTCTTTTGAGCACTGTGGTCAAACCTGCACCACTTATTACCAACATTTTGTGAGTTTTCATTTTTAAATTTTTGTGATTTTTTATAATGATTGGATGACTGAACTGATGAGCTTTTATTTTCATTTTTAAAATTTTTCAAATTTTTAACTTTTTGTTTCTGTTCTACACTCTTCTTAACAGGTTTTTGCTTAGAACATTCACCTGTTTCAGTAGATTGCAAAACAGTATTTTTAAATTTTTCTTGTAAATCTAAAAATATTTTTCTTTTCTTTTCTTTTTCTTTTTCTTTTTCATCATCAGCTTTGTCATCACAATCTTCAATTTTGACTTTGTCAAAATTTGTGACATTGTCACTTATTGGAACAGAATTGATCGGTTTTGGACACACATATGGTGCCGAAGTCACAAAACCTTTCAATTTATTCTCTAACTCAGCAATTTTGTTCTGAGCAATTTCAGCTTCATTTTCAAGTCGAATGATTTTCTGAAGATGAGAATTTATTTCAATTTGTTTTTCAAGATTATTCTGAAAAATAACAGATTTTTCATCTTCTAAAACCTTCATTTGACTTTGAAAAACTTTTTCAATCTTTAATTTTTCATTTTCAAAAACATTTTCTTTTTCTCTCAAAATCTTGTTACCCAATGTCAAACTGTCCACATCACTCAACAATTTGATATTTTCAGATTTCAGTTTTTCACAGTTCAAGCGCAACTCCAGAATCTGTTCATCAACAGCTTTCTTCTCATCTTTCAAAGCTTTGTTTTCCAATGTCAAATTCTCCACATCTTTCAAGAGATTGACATTTTCTGCTTCAGATTTTTCGCATTTTGAACACACAACTTCACATTTTGAAGTTTCATCCTTCTTGGATTCTTCAATCTTTGAAATTCCTTCTCTAATCCTTTTGATTAATTCAAGAAACTCAACCAAACTTATATTTTCTGAGTTTCTTTCTATTTCATCTATTAACTCTTTCTTTTTCTTTTTCTCTTCTTCATCTCCTCACCATTTTCTTTGCCAATAATCATCTTCATCTTTTAACTCTTTGATTATGGCCTCTAAATCAAGAGTGTTGTGATCAATAGCAATGTTTCCATATGGATCAAGATAACACTCCCTGTCTGGATCCCATCTATTTGCTCTCTTTGCTTCCAAAAAAATACCAGATATTCTGATCATTCTGTTTGTGGCCAACAACCTTCTGTAATTATACTTCTGTTCTTCAGTTCTGTTGTCTTTCCACGGAACAGGTTCATTCTTTTTCGCCATGAATTTTTTAATCTTGAATTACCACGGAATAATCTGCAAACAAACAAACAATCAATTATTGGGCCAATATACAACAAAGACAATGTGATTGGGCCGATATACAACAAGGACAATTTTAGGACCGTAAAACACAATTATGCAATTCACAATTCCCAAACAGTTTGCTTTTAATGACCAACAACCACTTGTTACAATTCAATTTGACCAAATAAACATATTCACTTTTATCACTTTACCGACAATCTCAAATTAATACTTCACATGGGTCGTCACATTAAATGATTTTGATTGGGCCTTATCAATTAGTGGTTCACAATTCAGTTTATGGTCTTTTAATCAGATGCAACAGTCGACAACCACGTTCAATCAGAATCAAACAGTCACTTGATCGGAATCAGACGTGATGTTCAAATAAGCGAACCAGGCAATGTCCAAATACGCGAACCAGGCAATGTCCAAATAAGCGGATCTACAATGTCCGTTCAAGCGGATCTACAAGGTTTGTTCGAGCGGATCTCCTCAGATCGTATAAGCTGAACTATCAGGTTCAAATAAGCGGACCTAATTGTTGTCTGTATAAGCTAACCACAAGAGCGAACCACAAAAGCGAACCAGACAATGTTCGGATGAGCGGACCAGATAATGTCCGGATAAGCGGACCTCTTGAGCGGACCTTGCTGTTTCAAACAAAATCGGAAAAAAAAATCAGATTTCTCCTAAACGACTAAGAATTAGATTCTGAAACTTGGTAGGATTGTAATTCAAGTATTTTCGCACAACATACTAAAAAATCAGCAGATTCGGACCGGTAAAACATATTCAATTTGACGAAAAACCTTCAAAAACGTGAAAAAATAGTAGAATAAGAAGAGTTTGACGAAAATCAGATCTGAAATAGCTGAATTCTGGTACGAATTTATGTATTTGGTCAACGCAATTGAGCTCCTTGCTCTGATACCACTTGTAGGACCGGTTTTGACACCGTACGATTGCGTAACGAACGTTCGACGTGCGGAATCCGTGAACGTGCGTGACCGAACACACAAGAACGTACAAATAACGTGATTCTATCGATATGATGTCGTGTACAAAGCCGTGAATCACGTAGAGAGACTTTCTCTCTCTAGACTTTCTCTCTCTAGGATTAGATCTCTAAATCTCCAAATGAGCCAAAAGTCTTCTAAATGATGACATAAAGCTCCTATTTATATCTCTTGGAATTAATGAGACTTCTCATTAATTACCAAAATGCCACCTTGCTATTTCTAACTAGATATAACAATATAACCTTGATTCTTCGGTTTCTGCTACGGACTAGATTGACGAAGGCGATAGACACTTAATGTACTAACATACTCAACACACGCTCTATCTAACTATTCGCACAGTGGCAGACGTACGAAATATGCACCAACAGATTCCCCCTCGGATGTCACTGTCGAATCATCTTCAAAACTTTGAGAACCTTGAGCCGTGTTTGAATATTATGTAATCTTCAACTTTTCTGCAACTTCAATCAGGTATCTTGAAATCTGACTATCTAAATTCCCCCTCGATTGATGATTCGGGTTTGCTTTTGCCAAAGTAAAGCACAAATTCCCCCTGGAATGAATCTTCAGGTCTTTTGCACAGTTTACGACTCTCCTCTGATTTGCTAAACTGCAACCTTCACGAACAATCACCAACTTGAAACTAATCAATGCAGCATCCTCTATTTCAACTTTAACCGCATCCGAGCTCAGTTTTTGATATCACAAGTAAGCACCACGATCTCGCATTCCGCCTGCTCGATCTAAGAATGTACAAAAACTCAACCGACAATAGATAAAAACTTCAAATACCCCAGTGGTTAACTTCAAATCCGTGATTCCCCCTGAAGATCTGATATCCCGTTTACCGTGATCCACGTTAATGTAACAACCCTCGGTAAAACCAACACTCTCATAATATGTCTGACACCCTATTATATTATAAAATATCCTAATATGTCTTATAATATACCCCGTATGTGAAAACCCAGCCCGTATTATGTTATAGTTTATAAAAATTAAATAAAAATCTGAATTTAGAGCTGAGGCGGGCCGCGTAGGATCCCACCTCAAGCTCAAGCGGGCCGTATTAAGACCAGATTTGGACTCCGCTGACTTCTTTAGTTCATGCGGGCCGCTTCAACTTAAGCTTACATCAACGCGGGCCGCGCGGACTCATAACACGCGATCGCACCAGAGATCGACACGTGTCGACATCGTGTCAAGCCTACTTGGTGACCGGACTAAGCTATTGTGTTGACCAAGGTTGACGCGGGCCGCGTAACCTTGGCTTGTATCTTACGCGGGCCGCGTGGAAGGCAGATTACACAACTATAAATAGAACGCATTAGATTTCATTTTCCGTCGCTCATTCTCAAATCTCATTCTCGAATTTTGAAGTGTTAGACATAATATTTTGGGTATTATACCCCTAATTAGCGAGGTTCTGCTCCATTGTAAGTATTATAACCCCGGTTTCATAATAGTTACGCTGCCCGATTGATTTAGGGTTCCGTAACAACTGTCGTGGTTCTGCCCGACGTAGTTGTTGGAATGCCTTCTCGGGGAGGGTACTAATCAATGTATATTTGTGTAAATTATAGATTATAGCCAGGAAACCCTTACGAAAAGCCTAAGACAGCAATGTGAGTTTATCCTCTTTTTGTTAATGTTTTTGGTAATGTTTTACCAAACCTTAAATGTTTTACTATGAAAATTAGCAGCGATTGAGTCTTTGTAGTTATTCAATTACTGCCGGTATGTTGGGGTTTTGTATACAAAATTTTGTACTACTTGCGAGTAGTAAGTCGGGATGACAATTCGTTACCATTGGACAATGAGTTAGCCAATGGGTAATATGACCCACAAGTCAGGATTGATAGTACCAAATGAGTTAGCAATGTGAGTTTATCCTCTTTTTGTTAATGTTTTTGGTAATGTTTTACCAAACCTTAAATGTGAGTTTATCCGCATTTAGAACAAGGTATGGTCATTATGAATTTACTGTCATGCCATTTGGTTTAACCAATGCCCCAGCTGCATTTATGGACATGATGAACCGAATATGTAAGCCATATTTGGATAAATTCATAATTGTTTTTATAGATGATATTCTAATTTACTCTAAGAGTAAAGAGGATCATGCAAGACATTTGCACGCACTTTTAAGTCTGTTAAGAAAGGAAAAACTTTATGCTAAGTTTTCTAAGTGTGAATTTTGGTTAGAACAGGTACAATTCCTTGGACACCTAGTCAATCATGAAGGAATTCATGTAGATCCAACAAAGATTGAAGCAATTACAAAATGGAAAACCCCTGAATCACCAACCGAGGTTAGAAGTTTCTTAGGATTGGCTGGTTATTATAGAAGATTTATTAAAGATTTCTCTAAAATAGCCATTCCCTTAACTAAGTTAACTTGTAAATCTGTTAAGTTTGAATGGGGAATAAAACAAGAAGAAGCCTTTAGAATCCTTAAGCAAAGATTAACCCATACACCCATACTAGCATTACCAGAAGGAACGGAAGACTTCGTAGTCTATTGTGATGCTTCTAAATTAGGTTATGGATGTGTATTGATGCAACGTCAAAAAGTTATAGCTTACGCATCTAGACAACTTAAGAATCATGAAGAGAATTATTCAACTCATGATTTAGAATTAGGAGCTATAATTTTTGCTCTTAAGATTTGGAGACATTACCTTTATGGTAGTAAGTTTATCATATTCACTGATCATAAGAGTTTAAGGTATGCTTTCGGACAGAAGGAGTTGAATATGAGACAAAGACGCTGGATGGAATTTCTTAGTGATTATGATTGTAATATCCAGTATCATGAAGGAAAAGCAAATGTAGTGGCAGATGCTTTAAGTCGAAAATATCATGAAAAGCCAAAAAGGGTACGTTCTCTTAAATTAAATCTGCAAGTAGATTTAAATGATCAGATAAGAGAAGCACAGGAATCAGTAATCAAGGATGATTCTGAAAAATTAAAAGGTATGCTAAAAGAATTGGAACTAGGAACAGGTGGAATTTGGAGGTTCCATAAAAAGAGAATGTGGATACCTAAATTAGGAAACCTGCGTAATCGTATATTAGAAGAAGCTCATAAGTCTAAATATACGATGCATCCAGGAAGTGATAAAATGTATCAGGATTTAAGGAAAAATTTCTGGTGGATAGGAATGAAAAAGGACATAGCAGTCTATGTTTCTAAATGTTTGACTTGTTCACAAGTTAAAGCTGAACATCAGAAACCCTCAGGTTTATTACAGCAATTAGAAATGCCGGTGTGGAAATGGGAATTAATAACAATGGATTTTGTTACTAAATTACCCAAAAATAGGAAAGGAAATGATACAATTTGGGTGATTGTAGATAGACTAACCAAGTCAGCTCATTTCTTACCAATGAAAGAAACAATTAGTATGGAACAATTATCTAAATTGTATGTAAATGAAATTGTTTCTTTACATGGTATTCCTTTATCAATTGTTTCTGACAGAGATAGTCGATTTACATCTCATTTTTGGTCAAGTTTCCAAAAAGCAATGGGAACCAAGTTAAAACTAAGCACGACTTATCACCCACAAACGGATGGACAAAGCGAAAGGACAATTAAGACGATGGAAGATATGCTTAGAGCTTGTGTAATTAACTTTGGAGGTAATTGGGACGATCACTTACCTTTAATAGAATTTTCTTATAATAACAGTTATCACACAAGTATCAATGCTGCACCATTCGAAGCACTTTATGGACGAAAATGTCGAACCCCAGTCTGTTGGGCAGAAATTGGGGAAAAAGCAACTATCTGGACCTGAAATAGTGCAGGAAACAACTGACAAGATTATTCAAGTCAAGGAACGACTGAAAGCAGCACGTGATCGACAAAAGAGTTATGCTGATAACCGATGCAAGCCGTTGGAATTTCAAGTAGGAGATAGAGTATTGTTAAAAGTCTCTCCTTGGAAAGGAGTGGTAAGATTCATCAAACGGGGAAAGCTAAGTCCCAGGTATGTTGGACCTTTTAAGATTATTAGAAGAATAGGACCTGTAGCCTATCAGCTGCAATTGCCAGAGGAAATGGCAGGAATACATGATGTGTTTCATGTATCTAATCTTAAAAAGTGTTTAGCTGATGAATCATTGATAGTGCCTCTTAAAGATATAGAGGTAAATGAACAACTCAAGTTTGTAGAAAGACCTCTACAAATTGACGACAGGAAAGTCAAGAATCTCAAACATAAGAGAATAGTTCTAGTCAAAGTGAAGTGGGACTCCAAAAGAGGACCTGAGTACACATGGGAACTCGAGTCAGAAATGAAAAGGAAGTATCCGCACTTGTTTCAGTAGATCTCGAGGACGAGCTCTAAAACAAGGTGGGGAGAATGTAACAACCCTCGGTAAAACCAACACTCTCATAATATGTCTGACACCCTATTATATTATAAAATATCCTAATATGTCTTATAATATACCCCGTATGTGAAAACCAAGCCCGTATTATGTTATAGTTTATAAAAATTAAATAAAAATCTGAATTTAGAGCTGAGGCGGGCCGCGTAGGATCCCACCTCAAGCTCAAGCGGGCCGTATTAAGACCAGATTTGGACTCCGCTGACTTCTTTAGTTCATGCGGGTCGCTTCAACTTAAGCTTACATCAACGCGGGCCGCGCGGACTCATAACACGCGATCGCACCAGAGATCGACACGTGTCGACATCGTGTTAAGCCTACTTGGTGACCGGACTAAGCTATTGTGTTGACCAAGGTTGACGCGGGCCGCGTAACCTTGGCCTGTATCTTACGCGGGCCGCGTGGAAGGCAGATTACACAACTATAAATAGAACGCATCAGATTTCATTTTCCGTCGCTCATTCTCAAATCTCATTCTCGAATTTTGAAGTGTTAGACATAATATTTTGGGTATTATACCCCTAATTAGCGAGGTTCTGCTCCATTGTAAGTATTATAACCCCGGTTTCATAATAGTTACGCTGCCCGATTGATTTAGGGTTCCGTAACAACTGTCGTGGTTCTGCCCGACGTAGTTGTTGGAATGCCTTCTCGGGGAGGGTACTAATCAATGTATATTTGTGTAAATTATAGATTATAGCCAGGAAACCCTTACGAAAAGCCTAAGACAGCAATGTGAGTTTATCCTCTTTTTGTTAATGTTTTTGGTAATGTTTTACCAAACCTTAAATGTTTTACTATGAAAATTAGCAGTGATTGAGTCTTTGTAGTTATTCAATTACTGCCGGTATGTTGGGGTTTTGTATACAAAATTTTGTACTACTTGCGAGTAGTAAGTCGGGATGACAATTCGTTACCATTGGACAATGAGTTAGCCAATGGGTAATATGACCCACAAGTCAGGATTGATAGTACCAAATGGAGTAATTGTGTAGACATAAACAAAGTGATCACTCTCAATACTGTTCACTGTGACTTTAAACTTGATTAAATTGGGATTCACTCACCAGTATTTCCCACTGACAAATATTTTTAAAACATGTTTCAGGTAACCCAATGTGACAGCCAATTAGTAAAAAGCCAGCTGGAGAGCACTGAAGGCTTGGGAAAATGTGGCTATAAAAGTTACCTAATAAACGATGTTTTAAATTCAATAAAAATTAGGGTTTGTCCCTAATAATGTATTGTAATAAGAAACTTGGGTTTTACCCATGTGATTATTAATATGAAATGAGGTGGTTTTACTCTGATAAACATTTCCTAACTATGATCCTGATGTAAATTCCGCTGCGAGACTAAACAAACTGATACCACCAAAATCTGTGATCACGTCCGCCCGTTCCCGGGGATCAGGGATCGGGGGTTGTGACAGTTAACGCACCCTAAGAATGACAGATCCGTGTAAACGGTATTCTCCACAATCAGCAAATCTTCATTGGAAAACAAATCATCTGGTAATGTAATCCAATCTCTGAAGCATTCGTCCACAATCAAATTCATCTCCTCAGATAATCTAGATCTCAGAAGCCATCATCCACTATCACTCTCAGATCTCCGATGCTCGATCAGATATCAACACCTTGGATCATCTTGATGTCGGAAGTCTTCACTCACGATCAGATTCACATTCCCCCTGACAATCTGAAGTCGAAACTACCCGAATACAGTTGCAGTGTCATGAATTTCAAAAATGCTAGAATATCAACATACGACAGTGAAATTTTTAATTTTTATTCCCCCTCATTTTTGCAAATTCTAACGTCTCTATCATTGAATTCCCCCTCAAACTGAATTCAGTTTTCAATTCTCTTCTCCGAAAAACTTGACCCAACTAGAATATCACAATATTCGCCACAATTGTCAGTTTTTCGTCTTTGCGGATTTTACAATTTGGCCCATAAATAGTCATATACCCTGAAAGATAAACTTTCTGCACCAGTATCATGACTACCCCACTAATTTCCATAATCCGTGATCGCATCATCAAATCTATACACTGAAACTCCCGACGGTGTCCCCGAACAACCCAGCTTGGTCGTTAAAAACCCGAAAAAATTGACAATCACCAAATTTTTTTCTGGAGACTCTCCTCGTCGTTGCGATTAAAAAAAGCCTTTTTTAGGCATTTGATCATCTGGTCGAATGTCAAGTGTCGGATGGTCATCTGATCGGATTGCCATCCGATCGGATTGTCATTCGATGGAAGGAATATGGTATGATGGATCGGATGGTCATCCGATCGGATTGCCATCCGATCGGATTACAAAAGAAACCAACAAGTGTATATGGATCGGATGGTCATCCGATCGGATTGCCATCCGATCGGAGTGTCGTTCGTTGAAAACAACTTGATCTTCCAAACACCCCATAGTGACATGGATCGGATGGTCATCCGATCGGATTGCCATCCGATCGGGTTGTCATCCGATTGAAAGCATCTTCAATAAACCTTCAAGTAAGATAGTGATGTGGATCGGATGGTCATCCGATCGGATTGCCATTCGATCGGATTGCCATCCGATTGGAAATCTGCTAACAGCTCAAGAACACTCCAAATCACGTTTTTTCGATCCAGAATCTTTATTTGTGTGAATTTCATGATGAAATTTCACAGGATTGTGCGCGATGCAATTCCGAACACATTGATGTCTTCAATTCCAAAATCCATCCGTGAATTGACCTTTATTTTTATGATTTTCTCTATTTAATGTCAAAACTCCCGTTTAACCCAAAATTGATGAACTTTGGGTGATTTAACCGACTGTTAGATCGATTAAATCGGTATCGTAGCTCTGATACCACTTCTGATTCCAGGATCAGGCGAGTTTGACGGAGCTTCAGTCCTGAAGCGACATGTTCGGTGCGTTTATTACGACTAAGAAAGGAGTAGAAACAGAATATGACACCGATCAGTCAATTTTAATCTGGTCTCTATTGATTATACAACATTTACAGCACCGCGAGACCAGTTGGACAGCATGTCCCCTCTGGGAACCAAAAGCTTATCCAAATGGGAACCCTATCCCTCTATTTATATACAACTCACATATGGGTCCATCCGATCGGATTGACCTTGACATTTACAAAACCTGTCCAACTTTTCTCAATACTATACAATATTCAACACACGCTCTATCTAAATATTAGCACAGTGGTAGACGTACGAAATATGCACCAACACTCCTTGGAAAGGAGTGATTCATTTTGGTAAAAAGGGAAAGCTTGTTCCACGTTTTGTTGGCCCTTTCAAGATACTCGAGAGGATTGGTAAAGTGCCATATCGACTCGATTTACCTCAAGAACTCAGCAATGTTCACCCAACGTTCCATATCTCAAACCTCAAGAAGTGCTTAGCTAATGAAGGACTTCAAGTTCCAACCAACGATTTGCAAATCAATGAGACTCTCCATTTAGTTGAAAAACCAGTCGAAATCATGGACCGAGGAACCTAACAACTACGACATAGTAGAATTCCCATAGTCAAGATTCGATGGGAAGGAAAACATGGTGCCTAATTCACTTGGGAACTCAAGAGTGAGATGAAGACCAAACATTCACACCTCTTCATTCAGCCTTCCTCTTGAATAAATTTCAAGGAAGAAATTTCCTAAAGTAGGGGAGACTTTAATGCTTCGCATTTCCATACTTTCCTTATTTAGATAGTATTGTTGTAATTCTATTTTTGGAAACTTGTACTTGTGTTGTATCCTATTTCGTTTCAACTTGTAATCCGAGACTATTGATCATAATGAGAATTCAAGTATTTTATTCACGATTATGTTATACATCTTAGACTTTTTCTTGTTTATACTCAAAATCAATGTTTAAAACACCATTATACATGTTTCACACTAATACAATACACATTTATGCATGTTACACATAAAATCGATTAAAACAATCAATGTAATCAAGCTTGGACCTTCGAGAGGAAGGGAAGCACCTATCGCACGAAAGGACCCCCCCCCCCTTCGTGCGAAAGGGGGCTGTCGCCCGAATATCCTTTCGCGAGAAACTCCCTCTCATCCCAACTCATCTTCCGGCCTATAAATAGGCACACTACTTCACTCATTTCTCCCTTCTAGTTGCTCAGACTTACCCTCGAATGCTCTCAAACATCCTTGATGATCAGATGCATTTCAGTATGATTTCTATCTCTTTCTTTCATTTTTATTACATTTCCATGCATCCTAGTTCCATTTCTTTAACATTTTTACAAAAATTTTTGTTGGTATACATCTCTTTGATGGTTCTCACGAGTTTGCTTGGGCAAACTGATGTTGAAACCTCACCACATAAGATATTCCGACTAAGTTTTCCAAACTTTAATTTTAACACTTTATTATACGTTATGTTTAACAGGCCTCACCCAGTTGTGGGTGTTGAGCCGGCGTTCCGTCAAACTTTGGGGGATCCCACACATGTCCCCATGTTGAACGCAAAAACATCTATGTTAAAAAGCAGCAACTCCTTGAGGGAGCTTTTGCATTTGTCGCTCAGGTGTTTTCCCACTCTCACTGCCTATTCTAGGAACCTTTCGTTGAGGACCCACTCCTCTATCCCTTCCTCCCTGTGACTTTTTTTCCAATTCCTTGCTCTGAAACTGATGACACTACTTCATAGGAGGACTTTACCCAAGCCAGGCCCCTAGGAGTTTGAAACCCCAAAGTTCCATGAGGAGTTGAAGTTTGTGCTTGAAGGTCCCCAATTCCCGGTCTCCCTAAAATCGCATTATACCTTGATGGAGCTCTGAGCACGGTATATATTAGCTCAATAGTTCGTACCCTGTCACCTACCCCCACCGTGAATGGGAGTCTTATCTTTCCCAAAGGGTGTGAGATGCTGTTATTGAAACCTACCAAGGGTATGGAGTCCTCCTCCAGTCTGTCCCGTACATCCCTATCAAACCTAAGGAAACAATGTTCATATATCACCTCTACCCCACTCCCTCCGTCCACATGTATTCGGGCGACCCTATGCCCTGCTATCGTGGCTGAAATATTGAGGGGGAGCCTCTGGACTTCGTGTTCCTCTAGGTGGGGCATGAGTATGGGACACACTGGCCTTAACACTACGGGTCGAATCATATTCCTCCCTCCTTGTGATCATATCCCTGTACCCCTTTTCTGGTTCCTCCCCCTTAGTGTCCTTTCCTTTCATGTCCCCTCCCTGTTTTATTTCTTTTATCAAATGGGACAACTTCCCCGTTTTAATCGCTGACTCAATCTCCCTTTTCAAGTACATACAATTATCTTTTTTTATGACCGAACCCCTTATGAAACTCACAATACTCATTCGGGTAGGCTTTCGGTCCTGGCTTGAGGGGGGGGGGGTCTAAGGAAGGAGTTTTTAACCCTTTCCTTCACCAATATCACACTCGGCGTTTTAGTCAAGGGGGTGACGTAACACTTCGCATTTCCATACTTTCCTTATTTAGAAAGTATTGTTGTAATTCTATTTTTGGAAACTTGTACTTATGTTGTATCCTATTTTGTTTCAACTTGTAATCCAAGACTATTGATCATAATGAGAATTCAAGTATTTTATTCACGATTATGTTATACATCTTAGACTTTTTGCATGTTTATACTCAAAATCAATGTTTAAAACACCATTATACATGTTTCACACTAATACAATACACATTTATGTTTGTTACACGTAAAATCGATTAAAATGCTCAATGTAATCAAGCTTGGACCTTTGAGAGGAAGGGAAGCACCTCTCGCACGAAAGGACCCCCCCTTTCATGCGAAAGGGGCCTGTCGCCCGAACCTCCTGTCGCGAGAAACTCCCTCTCGTCCCAACTCACCTTCCAGCCTATAAATAGGCACACTACTTCACTCATTTCTCCCTTCCAGTCGTTCAGACTTACTCTCAAATGCTCTCAAACATCATTTACAATCAGACGCATTTCAGTATGATTTCTATCTCTTTCTTTCATTTTTATTACATTTCCATGCATCCTAGTTCCATTTCTTTAACATTTTTACAAAATCTTTTGTTGGTATACATCTCTTGGATGGTTCTCACGAGTTTGCTTGGGCGAACTAATGTTGAAACCTTACCACATAAGAGATTCCAACTAAGTTTTCCAAACTTTAATTTTAAAACTTTATTATTCGCTTTGTTTAATTTTCTGTTATGAAAACTTGGTGGAATCTGGTACCCACCAGACTCACAACTTAGTTCATAGTTGTGGGTTGGCATTAGGGTTAATTTCCACCTAGAAATGATCTGTTTTGGATAGAACAAACAAGCATTTTCGAGGCAAACTGTCACCTTTCGCACAAAAAGAGACCCTGTCGCATGAAAGGGTATCCCTTTCGCACGAAAGGGGACTGTTTCATATATTTCGTTTTTTATTTCACTTCTTTTCGTTATCAGTTCATCATGGATGAACACAAAATATTTTGCTAGTCACAAATTAATTTAACCCCGTCCAGCCTCTAACACTTGGTTCACTCCTTCTATGTTGAGTTGGCACACCTGGGTTGTCCTTACTTGACTGTTTGGCCATTTTACTTTCTGTTTTTATTTTGTATAACATTTATTGTTATTGTACCATGTTAAAAGAGTTTCAAACAAATTTTACGCACAAATCCTTGCTTAAACAGACCTGTCGTACGAAAGGATCCATGTTGCACGAAAGGACTGCCTTTTACACAAAAGCATCTGTTACTTGTTTTATTTCGTACTTTTTTGTATTTTAAAGTCTGATCCGAGCCTTTTCACATCATAATACTCACACCTTCGTTTACCCATTTCAGGGTGACTTCGATGTACCAGCTCTCGTCTAATCCACTCTCGGTTTTCATGGAAATCTACGCAAAACTGTGAGTATACTCGATCCCTTTTTCATTTCATACACTTTGGGTGCAACATATACACTTATACAAAACATGCAAAATTATTAAACATGTTTACAAATCACACTCTATCCACCATTAAACATGAAACATGTTATACTTGTTAATCTTGCATGCTATGTTTACACATGTCTATATGCTCATTAACTTTGCAAGCCTACCTTAACAATTATAGCGCTATAGGACTAACGCCTCACCCGTATTCTTGTGGTATTGTTAAGTAAACACCATTACATCCTCTTCGTTTCGACGATGTTGGGTAATCACAATTGCGTTAAACTCTGGTTTGAAATACAGCTTACACTAGTACAGCATGTTAGTAACTTATATACATTAACCATGATGGATATGAGCACAGTTAAACCTTTTCATTATTATGCTATGTATCAAACTTGTATGCTCGCCAACTTATTTGTTGATCATATTTTAATACATGTTGCAGGTTGATAGATGACGATTGAAGAAACAAGTTTAGGGTGGACTTAGATACACACCTAAATAATAAAACAATGATTATGTTACATGTTTGCTACTATTTGTTTTATTTGGTTTTGTTGAACGATGTATGCATTTTAGTATTTATGAAATTTTGATTAAATACTTATTGTCACAATTAGTGTTATGATGCTATGAACAATCATGTTTTCGTCTCACTCCGATGTTTCCGCCATCGGTTGGGGTATGATAGGTAAAGCTTTCATAATAAGGGGCAGGCCTCTCCCTCGGGGTTTGTAGGGAGAATAAATCCCCCTAGACCTGTCATGTTGCATTTTATCATATGGAGGTCTTTAAGGGTAGAGATTACATTTTTCCTGAGACCTGGTGGTTGGGTTGGCTCTCCGAGGGGCGGTGTCTAGTTCGTTAGCTTTGCTGCTGGTATCATTTCCCTTGACAAAGGCCCTGACCTTATCCATGAGCCTGTCGAAGGTCTCAGGGAACTCCTCTCCTAACTTTTCGCACAACTGAGTATGTTTCAACCATTAATGAAGCTGCTTATCTTCATCAACTCCTAGACCCCTTTAATGTTCATACTTTCCTTGATGAATCTCTCCATGTATTGATCTACCCGCTCATTATCCTTCTGGCGGATGTGCATGATTTCGTTGGGGTTCTTTATCATCTTCCTCTGTTGATTGAAATTCCTAAGGAATTTTTTGCTTATATCTTCATAGTTATCGATGCTTCCCAGCTGGAGACTATCAAACCAGAGACGAGTTCCTTCAGTCAACGTTTGTACGAACATATGGCACCAGGTCGGCATGGACCATCTGCCCACCTGATCAGCTCCTTTGAAGGCATGGAGATGATCTTCCGGATCTTTTGTTCTGACGTATCTATCTAGGTTAACTTAACTGGAGGCTTGAGCTTGGGGGGCAAAGGAGCCTCAGCAATCCTTCTAGTGAACTTAGACACCTCTGCTAGGTCCTTGGGTAGGTATGGTTTGTCTAACACATTGTCACCTAGGTTCTCACCGTCCTTACCATCTCCTTTGTTGTCTCCCTTCCCTTTCACTGGGCAGCCCTCTCCTCGGGTGTCATCTATTTAAAGACAGTCATGAAGGTTGCCAGTGGGTTTGGGTCGGCATTCCCATCGTAGGAGACAGTGTTGCCTTCGTCTTGTGGTGTGTCAAAGATGAGTCTTGACCGGAGACTCTCTAGTTTTTCCCATTTTTCCAAATCCTCCAACTGCTTCCGCAGTTCGTCCTTATGCTTAGATACAAAATCCGGTGTGATGTCACTCTTTTTGATCGACGGCCCAGACCCGTCAACGGCTTCGAATTCATTGGTGATGTCATCGATGGTCACCAGTTCGCCGGTGTCCTGAACCACCTTTGTAACCTTGGAGTTAGGAGGTGGTGGAGTTGTCATGTTGTTTCTAGAAGAAAAGACCCTTCACAGCATGTATGTTCTTAGTGGGATTTCTCTGTGGACAGAGGTCCCACGGATGGCGTCAATGTCGAGTCCCTGAACTCTGGTTTGAGGTTAACGAGGCTCGTCAACGCTCCGATGGATCTTTCTTGTTAACCTACAAAACAAAACACCGCTAGCCTCGTCACAGACCCCCCCCCCCCCCCCGGAGAATCCATGACCAAGCTCCGGCGTGAGAATAAGAAAGGTTGCCGGAGAAAATGGGGTTTATTCCGATGAGTTGTGGTCGCCAGAATATCCTTGGGTGTGGGTTCTTAATTGAGAGTATGGATTTAATGAATTGTGAGTATGGATTTAGTGTTAGGAGAATTGAATGCATACCTCCTGTGATCTTATGCTCATCTTATATAGAAGATGTCACTTATCACCTCGGTAAAGACATGGATATGATCTAACGGTCTTCTGGCATCTTGGGGAGACTCACACACGTGTCCAGCTGCTATCGATGCGATGTCATAAGCATTAAATGAAGTCGGCTTCTTCATCATGCTCTCTCCGGCGACCCTTTCTCTCTCTAGTTGCAGACAATTAATGTCTTTGCAGGAGAAGTGACACGCTCTGTTTCCCGCCTTTTCTCTTGTTCTCCCTTGGAGGAAATAATAGTAATAACTAGGCTTATAGAGAAGCCCAATTAAGGAGGCCCAAGACGAGGAGCCCCAATCCAAAGAGCCTCATCGACAGATCTTAATTCGCTTAACTAATTTGAAAAGGAAATCTAAATGTTTTTTACATAACAAACTTAACTTAATTAAATGAGTTTAAATTCTGTCAATTATAACCCTCCTAATTCTTTTCTAAAGTTTAATTACTATCATTTTATGAAACATTAATGAATTTTAGATTTGAATTTGAGAATTTAGTAGTTTTGTTAACTAATAATTTTAGTTTAATAAATAGATTGTACATCTACCGCACACTAGATATTTAGATGATGAAATTTGTAATATTTAAATTAGAAATTTAATTTATTAAATGTATATCCTATATACCTATTTTTTGTCGCCTGAAATACCAATAACTTTTGATAAGATAATTTGGTCTCCTAAAATTGTGCCCCATAAATCTGGTGAGGATTGTTGGATATTTTAGTGTAATTTGAGATTGCGTGTGACATACAAATAAGAGTGCACGCTTATTTGAATGTCATCGAGACTAACGGGGGATCCAAGGGGGCAGCGCCCCCTTGGCGGGGGTTCGGGGGCAGCGCCCCCGAGAGAAGCGGGGTCCAAGGGGCGGCAGCCCCTGGCGGGGTCCAAGGGGCAGAGCCCCTGGCTGGGGTCGAGCTGTTAAAAAATGCATCAGAAATTAAATTTCGGGCTAAATATGCACTTTTGAAACATGAGGGACTAAAGGCGTTTTTGTTCAAAAATGAAACTGCAAGCAGTTGTGGAAAACTGCAAATACGCTCTCAAACGGTTTTGGAAAACCCTAGACGAATTTGCAGTTCGTCAAAATCCCTCAAAACTCTCTCAACCAAATTTTCATACAGAAATCTAGAATCAATCTGATTTTATCCGATCAAAGATTGGTAGTCACTCCAATTGTTTGATCTGAAAGTGATTACACGACTTCAGATTTATCCAAGCATTTTCGAATTTCCCCAACAAGGATCGCAACAAATTAACCCATGTCACATATTACCCTAAAATTGATCTCCTTTGTTCCTTTTAACGTTTCAAAGCCTTGTGCCGTTGACCAGTAAGTTCATTCTTCTGATTCTTGTTTCAATGCATAGGCATTCATTGATACCACAATAATTAAAAATCAAGTAAGGAAACCAAAGACAATCCTCAATCTCTTAATAACTCACACATTTTCTTCTCTCTCGCATCAGATATATGAGAAGCCCTTGGTTGTGACATTGACAAAATCAATTTTGTCTTATAACCACACTCAACCCGTACATCCATAAAAGAATTAGGCAGTGTTTAAGATGTATAAAATGAGCAGAAAGATTATAAACAAAACCAACAATTTAATTTTTCACAACAATGCTTATGGAAAAGAAAGAAAGAAAGAAAAGATAAAATGAGCAGAAAGATTATGCATATTAAACACGGTGTTCATTGCCTAGTTCGTATAGTGATGTTGGGTTTAGGGTGGTGGATCGCCACCTTTTGTAGTCGTGGCCATAGGTTACCACAACAATCACGTATTGGTTCATGAACGTAGGTCAGCCGACAAGTTGGGGAAAGTTCTAGACATGATTGATGTGTTGGAGTTTGGGGAAGCTTCAACAGAGCTTTAGGTTAACTAATTAGAAGGTCGCTGCAACCAGATTACAAGAGGTAAAAGCCTTCGTAGCGGAATGCAGTTTGAAGATTTTCAAACCTCTAAGTGGGAGATTGTTCGGTTAATGGAGGCTTGGTTAGCTTATTGGGGCCGGTTTAGAGGACATTAAAGTGGCAGAGTACTGAAGACATGTCCCTTTTGTTTTTATTATAGCCCATTTATTTATTTTCTTGGGGGAACAAGTTGACAACCCTTAGTTTATATTTTCGTTTTGTAATCTTGTACTTGTAATCCCTGAGTGAAGTAGATAAGAATAATTAAAAGTACCTCTGGTTCCAGCTTGTGGACCTAGGTTAGCCGACTAAACCACGTAAATCTTGTGTGTTCATCTTTGTTTTTCTTTCTCTTGTAGATTCGTTTGTATTTGTCTTTGTTAATCAATATTCAAATCCTAACAAACCCTTACTACTTGAAAAGTAAAGGCTTATCTAACGCCTTGGTACCAGTAGGCCAAAGTTAGCCATACATAACCCCACATAACTCCCCATAACATATGTGTGTAGTGGTTAACACCATAAAACCCTACCACATACCCCAAAACCACACTCCCCAACTCACCTTTACCCACATATCATCCGTTCTCCGGTTATCACCATCACGCGCTTCAAAATTCACCCTTATCATGGCGGAGGGGGGTGTTCCCGGTGCTATAAGGCGCCATAGACCCCCTTCACCTCTGGATAACGCTCCACTATGCATGTACTTAGTATTGTTGTGGATGCATGCTTAATTCTTTTGGTGCACCTGATTGAATATTAATCCACAAATAATTATTAGGATATTGACAAACATAATTCAGAAATAAAAAAAATGCGCACAATTTCTTTGCGATAATATAGATCCTTACTATTAAGAAACAATTTCAAACTACCCATTAGCTAGGGAGGAAGGGGTATTCAAGGGTTTAAACCCGAGTTTCGACCAACCACCATCCATCATGTCAAATTAAGTTCAAATTACCCATTAGCTAGTAAATACTGGCGACGCGTACCCATGCCGTAAACTATTTTTTTTTTAACTTAAATAAAGTCGAATATAACATAAAACTTAAACATTGCATTAAAATAAAACATTCATAAAAATAAAACATAAAACTTAAAACCTTACATTAAAATAAAACATAATACTTAAAACATTACATAAAAATAAAACATAAACCCTAAGCATTATGTAAACATAAAACTTAAACATACATCTTAATAATTTGCCACGCCGAAATGTACTCAAAGTCCTCGTCGTAGGCGTGTTTGTAGTCCACAAGGGCCATTTGAATAACTTTCGATTCCGAGAGCTCGTTGTGGGGATTTTTCACATTCATGAACCTTCCATGGAATCTTGAACATTTAAAACGGATAAATAGAAACGTGAGTTTATGGAATCTTGAATATTTAAAACGGATAAATAGAAACGTGAGTTTAGTTGATCCACGCTTCGAGTGGTCTCATCATCGTGGATACAAAATTGTTGGAACACCCGGTTCCAAAAAGAAGCACTTCTACTAGTGGACGAGTGTTCGTGATGGGTTGCGACATAAGACATAGCCAAGGCAATGTCTTCCTCTTCGGTCCATGAGTTGGTTGACATTTAGAACTCAAAATTTTGTAGATGGGAATATAAAATTGAGAGAGGTTTTGGTAGATGGAAATATAAAATTAAGATAATTTATGTGGATGGGGTAGATTAAAATAAGGTAATTGATTATTTGACTTTGTTTTTTTATAAAGGGTAAACGGTCAATTTGGTGGGTGCAATGGTATAAAAGGACATCGAAATCACTAATGTCACGCGGGTTATGGTGCTTGCTAGCCGAACCCACCAGCCATACCTACAAGGGTGGCGGCGGTGTTATGGCGTGACTTCGAACCCGGGGACGCCTACCTATAGAGTGCCCCGGCCTACCTTATGAAGCGATTTGTTTGCATTTAATACACTACAATTAGGAGTGGCAAAATGGGTGGGTTGGGTAGGTTTGGGTAATGGGTTAGGATGGGTAGGGTTAGAATGGGTTTGGGTTAAGATGGGTTTATTAAGAGATGGGTTAGAATGGGTTTAGGTCAAAATGGGTTTTTGTCAAAAAATTCAAAAAAAATTCAAAGAAATTCAAAAAATTCAAAAAAATTCGAAAAATTCAAAAAAATTCGAAAAAAATTCAAAAAAATTCAAAAAAAATTCAAAAAATATAAAAAAAATCAAACAAATTCAAAGAAATAAAAAAAAAAATAAAACAGTTAAAACAGTTCTAACTTCTCCTTAACTACCATCTAATCTAATACATGTAACAACAGTTAAAACAGTTAAAATATGGCCCAATAAGATAACATCAGCAGTTCTAACTTCTCCTTAACTACCATCTAATACCTGTAACAACAGTTAAAACAATTGTAATAAAACGACGCAGCGCGATGTGTTAAAACAGTGCAAAATATTGGCAACATCAGCAGTTAAAACAGTGCAAAAATATTGGTAATAAAACGACGCAGCGCGATGTGTTAAAACAGTGCAAAATATTGGTAACATCAGCAGTTAAAATAGTTAAAACAGTGCAAAATATTGGTAATAAAACGACGCAGCGCGATGTGTTAACATTCGTGACCCGTTAAAACATCGTTTTAATAGCAATACACTGCTGCTGTTTTAACATCGTGACCCACTTAATCATAGTAGCTGTTTTAACATGGTTTTATTATAAAAATAATATTTTTAAAATATTAGAGGGGTCAAAATGGCTTGCATCTTCATTCTAATATGCTAATATGCTGACACGGTAGCGGACATATGATTAAAACTTTTATAATAAAGTTATAAAAATATCACAGTAGCTGTTTTAAGATAAAAACTTTTATAGCAAAACACTGTTGATGTTCAACATCTGTGATAAAATGATCCTGGCACG